>JAZHYW010067468.1:0-23899 GCA_037355805.1 Ixodes ricinus | reverse complement strand
TGATAAGAAAAAGTGGTATCTTGCAGCATACCCACGGCCGCCATGACTATCAGAAGGGTTGAGTATTAGCGCCGCCTGGTGAGAGGCGCACGGTACACTGGGAGCAGGAACTCGCACATGGAACGCTCATATGACGTGTTCTTTAGGAGAGAGGGGGTCGTGCTCCCGTCCTGCGTCGTGTTCGTTGTGCGTCGTGGGCGTGTGCCGGAGAGAAGGTTCCGTTTCACAGTGGTTTTCGCGCTCTCAGACGTGCTTCAGATGGAAGAGGAACTCTCCAAGTCACAAGGCAAGTGGAAGGTATAAAGGTACGAGGGGAGTTCATAAAATTTGTGTTATTGTCACGAATGAATAAAGATTCAGAAATCAAACTCGAGTAGGAGTTGAGACTTTCTCTCTATGTTCGCCACCAAAATTTACCCACTTTTTTTAAGCGATGCACCATAGGCCGGAGGTCATTGTTATGCGGAGGGCAAGTTCGTCTGCTTCTCGCGCAGGGGGTAGCGGTGACGTCAGAACGCCGAGCCCTGATTGGCTGATCGCGGTCCCCTATCTGAGCGTCGTCTGCTCCTTTGCAACGTCGTCTGCTCGCAACGTCGTCTGCGTCTGTCTTACCTTTCCTGCGACTTTTGCAAGTGGAGAGGCCAGATTTACGAAACTATCTTACGCCAAAAATATGCGTAGACAAAACTTAAAAACAAATTCGTATTCACGAACCGAAATTTTCGTAAGTTTTACGCAGGTTACGACAAAATCCTACGACAGCTCCGAAGCTACGCACTTATTACGATCAAATCAGCATGGCCGACAGCGTCGCGGTCGCGACGACCAACGGACGTTTATTTTTCTGCGTGCGCTTCTCTCGCGTCCCGACTTCAAGCAGCAAGAAAAAAGTAAAAAGTACTTGAACCAGACCACGACGAACAAGAACACTGGATCCACAAACACCCGGGAAAAGCTCCAACGGCCACGATTCCACTGACACCGACCAAGCGAACTCGGCAGATAGGCCTAGCAGCCACTCCGACTCGGTGACCGTCTGCCCACAACCGGCTGGCGTGCTGAATGGAATGTGCCGCGCGACCCTTGTGAACCCTTCCCGTATTATACTGTGATCACTGACCTCAATTTTAGATTAAGAGGTCAATCTCTTCCTCTTGTCATCTCCTTGTTTTCCGAGGCAACGGTGACTCTCGCCGGTGAAAAAGCGGTGAATATCCGACAGACGCAGGAAAGGTAAAGGAGCCATCGCTTTGACTAGCAGACGTAAAGCAGACGACAATAACTGCGCCAACCCGCCGACGCCGTTAAAGAATGAGGAGTCTTGCCGCACACGAAAGGGGGGAAAAGTATTTGGGAGGGAACTTGCGGACACTAACACGCTCACTATCGGTTCTTAGCAAACAAACCTCGGCGTCTCGGGACACCTCGCCAGTGAGTACTTTGACTTCCCTCCTTGATGCGCGTCTGCTAGTTGTTCGACAAAAACAATGAACCGCTCGAGTTATTTCGTCTGCCTTTTCTGAAAGGCGAAGTCGAACTCGCTCGTAAAGACCTGCACTTCCGAAAGTCGTAGACGACGTTGCGAGCAGACGTTGTTGCAAAGGAGCAGACGACGCTCAGATAGGGGACCGCGATCGCCAATCAGGGCTCGGCGTTCTGACGTCACCGCTACTTCCTTTCTCATGCGCAGAAGACGAAAATGAGCCCACTTGCGAGGCGTATAGAATTACTCCTCGTTTTTATTGTTCAGGAAGCTCTCCACTTCAGCAATCACTTGGTCGCCGTCCTTGAAATGCTTTCCTCTTATTTGGCCACACTGGAAGCGTTTGCGCCATTTAACCAAACTGCCATAAACATGGGCGTTGTCCCCGAACACCGCCACCAGCTCGGAATGAATTTCTTTGGCATTGCTTCCTTTCAAAGAGAGAAAGCGGATCACTGCATGTGCTTGGCACCGACGGGCGGTGTCATTTTCGTTTCGACTCCCTAGCGGCTTTCCGAGCTACTATAGCATGCGATGTTTATTCTGTGCGGAAACTAGAAAGATGTGCGCTCATGCTGAGGCCTGTTTTGTTCCGTTTTTTTTTTATTTCGTGTGCCGATAATACGAACTTTATGAACGCCCCTCGTATGTTGAAGCAGTTAGCAAGACTCTATAAGTATGTGCGTTTTCCCGTCCTAGTATACTTTTCTGTTTGCCCGTGTTCTCTACGCTCTTGTACGTGGCCGCATTGACTGCTCCTCGGCCTTTGAAAACGTTTTGGCGCCATGAGTGCTTATTTTGTTTTATTGCGGAGGTAGACGTGAGATTCGCCCTCGTACAGTATACATCTCTAGGCAGTTGCGTTGCCCAGACGCCCTTCATTTACAGACGGCCACCGTAAGTAGTGAATTGGCGGTGTTATTTTGTTACTCCATTTATTAAAGGCTGTGTCTACGGCACTCCACTCGCGCCTTGAAGTCGCCGGCCGAAAGAAAATCGGACGGCGCGTGTATCACTGGGCACCAGTGAAGTGCCGTCCAGACGCAAGAGAAACTCGCCACTGAAGCGGCGTACAGCATGGACGAGAGGTCATTCATATGCTCCACCCTTGATTCATTTCCGGAGTGCCAACATCAAATTTCCGTGTGTTATATTTAATTTAGTGTTTTTTTAAGTCAAATTCACTTGTCCCATCAATCCTATATCATTTCTACTGCTTCCTGGAAAAAAAGTTTGTCGGACCTCTGCAAACAACGCATCTGCAAGCCACTATTACCTCGCCATATACCGATCAAAAATCTCCTCCCATGCAGGTGTTTCTTTGTTTTTGTTTTTTAAGAGTTTGTAGTCAATGGCAGGAAGATACAGTAAATAGGGTCATATCAATTCCAGCTTTTTTAGGAATGGCAAGCTTTTTTAGGAATGGCAACCATTGTGATCCAAAACCTGAGGCCGCGGGTGCATTGTCTTAATGAAGGTGCACTCCCTGTCTCAACTTTCAAAGGCGTTTTGTCCTTGACGCTGGCGAACGATTTAGTAATTGGGTTTGCATAGTCATAACCTGGTATTGTGGCTCCCCCTCATAAATAATCACAAAAATAAAAAAACACCCTTGGCAACACCAACATTTGACCGAGAGGTTGCTATTGTTAGTCGAACTTCGATGAAAAGAAACAATCATTTCTGCTCAGCCTTCGGGACGGGACCCAATTAGGCTTGCTGTCGTTCCCACTGTACGGAACTCTACAGGCCTGCTATCGTTCTGTCTGGACAGAACTCTAGTGCACATGCTATCAGTCCGTTTATACAAAACTCTATAGTCGGTGACAGGTCAAGAACGAAGTGGAAGCTCCTCCCACCTCTTCCACTTCCAGCGGAGCGAGCGGTGGAGAGGAGGTCGCCTCCTCTCCCCTGTTCGCTCCGCTGAAGTGGAATGAGGTGGGAGGAGCTTCCACTTCGTTCTTGACCTGTCACCGACTATTGATACTGTAAACGACGGAATTTTCGCGTGGACCTAATTTTCGCGAATTTCGCGAACCGCCTCCGATTCGCGAACAATAGGTCCCGCGAACAATTCGGGAAAAATTTCATCACCTTGAAAGCGGCATTGAGACACCGGGGAAACACGCGTCCAAAAAGCATAACAATATCATTATACGCGATATGTGAATATGATATGGAAAGTATCCTAAAGTAAATAACGCCATAAGTCGGAATTCAGCTCACCTCAAGAAGTTTATTTGGTACCTTCAGACAATTCCTGCCAGAGTATAGCCGATTCGGATCGTGTCTCTGCGGTTCTCGAGATCCGCATACACTTCAATCAGCCATGCTGCGTGAACGGGCTTCATAACACTTGCTCGCAAGTCGATCTTAACGTCAGCTGCACTCTGTCCTTTCTCCACCACCTCTTGTACACATCCGGCATACCACTGGGTAAAGCGGTTCATCATGGCAGTCTTGAACACATTGTTAATGTTTAGGTCGTTCGGTTGCAGGAGTCCGGTGCAGCTTGCCGGGACGAAGACGTACTCAATGTTGTTTGCAGCTAGTTTCTGCAGAAGACTCTTCGTACGATGTGCAGCGAAGATGTCAAAAATGCAAAGTGCATGTTGACTGGCACCACTCACACGACTCCTGCATGTCTCCACGTACGGAAGGAGAACAGTGTCGACAAATCGCAGCATTGTGGCTTCGTTGCTCCAGTGGTTGTCACTGTGCCACACGTCCCAGTCATTTGGAAACGTGACCTTGGCATGGCACCTGTCTGTTTTGCCTGCATATAACACTTGAGGAGGCAAGAGTTTGCCAGAAAGCGTCGTGGTCATCAAAACGGTGATTTCCCTTTTGTCGTCCAAGCCAACCACCCCAACTTGCTTGGAACCTCGGGCCTCCATCGTCCACTTGCTGGCTGGAACCAGCTTGACACCTGTTTGGTCCCAGTTGAGCACCAAGTCGTCGGGAATACTGAAGTGGTTTCTCTTCTCGTCGATAGTCTGCAGGAACTTCTTTTGGCACCCTCGAAATCGTTTGGAAAATTTCGCGCAGTCTTCGTGGCCTTACGCTTGACGAATCCTATCCTGTTCAGGAAAGATCTTGCCCAGGGTCTGTCGAGAACGAGAGTCCCACCAAACTCTGGCAAGAGTGTGGGCTTGGTCGCCCGCACAATGCCCAGTGCAGCAGCGATGCAAATCCTGGAGTTTATAACACCGCCCCCTTCTCTGAGCTCCACAATGTACGCCCGTACGTCATCATCCAAGTTTCCAAGCACAGGCTTGACACCTCGAAGTTTACCAGGCAAGGTAGCCAGCTCTTTTGAATGACAGGACTTGCAGGCTTGGATATAGGAGGTCTTCATCCCCCTGACGGTGCTCTCGTTGAGAAGCTTTTCTCTTCCATCGGAAAACTTCCTCACTGCAGCAATTGTCCCATTTTCCGCAGCATATTTTCCAATCTTACATCTAAGTTCGTCATTGTAAGCAGAGTAGGGCCCTCGTTTCCACTTTCGGGAGTCCACGGCGGTAGAAGCAGCAACTAACACTTTGATTGGCCGACGTAAAAGAACGCTTATCACGTGTGGTCTTGCATACCTGTGGGTCAGGCAGTCCCGGCATCAGTGTTGCCAATTTAGCGATTTTGTCGCTAGATTTAGCGATTTTCTATGCATTTAGCGACGGATTTTTCTAATTACTATATTCTCTGCACAGCTTAGATTAGAAAATAATTTTTCTAATCTAAGCTGTGCGCTGACGTCCAGGTTCCCCGAGGAATGTCTCTTTGATGCTCTGTGCTACCAAATCCTCACGCTCCAAATCTGTGACCAGGCACTCTATGACTCCGTCGTCGAACTGGCAGGCTTTGTGAGTATAGAGGTGCTATGGTCATACTCTAATCCACTTTACTCCATTTTTTTTGCAGGGGGAGAGCATCTTTTTGTTTGCATTCTTAAAAAAGAGGGTTAGACTGTTATGATTAAATTGGTGCGGACAACCACTAACAAGCTCTGTTTGCTGTCGTCGAGGCCTACGCTGTTCTTATCAATGCCGATCTTCGCAAAAGAAAACAAGATAGGGGAAGGGACAAGAGCGGAGGAAAGCCGTGCCGTTTGCGTGGTCGATGTAACTACTCATGTTAAAGATAAATCACCTGTAACTATGGTTGTTTAAGATAAATCTGTTTGAAAGGGTGTCTTCGCTATGCCAATCTGTAAACATGTTTTTTTTAAAGCTGGAGACCAAGTGAGATAAGTATCATCCGCTGTCTTCTCAACTGGTTATTTCAATATTTTATTAGGAGTACTTGGCCATGACTTAAAACAAACCAAAGACCAGATTCGGGCTCATATTCGAAGGCGGTTCTTTCCTGCCAAACTTCAGTAACATTTATCTAAGCAAAGATGATAAACAAATTACTATTAGTTTTAGTGTCCCGCCATTTCTGCATGCAAAAGATGCCTATATCGGTACAGCACACGAAAAGTTATAGGATACTTTGTAATGCAGAGATGCATTATTTTGTTACTCAGATGGAAAATTGTGATGATTACTACCTTGTAGTAGGCCTTGTACATGAAGCGTTCCCTCACATGCACACAGATGTTAAAGCAAGCTTTTAGCCCTCTCTAAATTCCATCGTGGCTTGCTTTCGTTACAACTAAAAAGGGAGCACAATAAGACGGGGACGAGAAAGGAAGAAACAAGTGCTCACTACCAACTAGTTTATTCAGAAAAAAATGTCTTCCCTTCCTTCCTTGTCCCTGTCTTAATGTACTCTTTTTTCATTGCAGCCACGAAGCAGCTTGCCCAGCAAAGAATTTTATAATGCTTTCTTTGACTGTACTAGACACTCTCAGTAGATAAGCCCCAGTCTTGCCTAGCACCTAGCTTATGCAGGGTGCTGCAGAACAGGTACAGCTAGACTTAGTACCCTCCTCTGTTTCCTCAGTAAGGACCGTGCCCCTTGTGCTTCAAGTGCTCTCAGTGCACTTACTGATTTATTACTTACGTTCCCTTTGAGCCTTAAATTGATATTCTTTTAAAAGAAAAAGTAGACAATAGCAGCAGCAGCCTCCCCCGCCCCTCCACTCTCTATCTCTCTCCATGGGAATATTTTAGGTTCCTCCTGATGGCTAAAATAATTTTGAATGCAATGGTCTGCATTTTTGTGGTGTCCATCTGTAACCTGATACATCATCAGGGTGTCTACCAACCTGAAATTCTCAGGAAAATCGTCAAAAAGTTGGCTTCATCAGAGAAAATGACCAGTGAAAGTGGAACGGCGATGCGGAACAAAGCTTGACGGTTGCGCATTGGCACGACTATGCTGAATAACGTTTCCGAAATTATGATCCTTCGACCCAGAAGTGGTCAGGAAGTTTTTATCAAAATAGTCAAGGGAAATTCTAGAAAAGTCAGGGAATTTGAAATCAGTAATTTGGTAGACACCCTGATGCACTGGTTCCACCGTACGAAACACTTCACAATCAAGTGAGAATTGGGGAAAGCGAAATATAGAAAGGCAGCAACGGGCGTGCTGCCTCACTTGCCTTCACTCTGCTGCATGGACTTTCCATCTATGACACTGTGGGCACTTAACATGTCCTCGACAATTTTACTTTGCTCACCTACAACTTCGTCTGACTTCCAGAACTTATTTCTTATCATTGGCTTTTTTTTTCCCCAGGACCCAGTAAAGACTTTCGGGAACCCGACGTTACTTTTCACTGGAAAGCACCCATGGACATCTGGCAGCATGTGCGTTGTCTGCGAGGACCTATGAATCGACGTCCTGGACTTTTCAGCAGGAATCTCTCGGGTATTAGCCATGTACTGAGCGTAGAAAGGTCAGTATGTGGGGGGGAATCGACGAAGCACACTTTTTGTGCTTGAGCACCTCATGGGTAAAAAAATACAAAGATTTCGGTAAGAGCTGTGAAAGTTGTGACAGCACTCGGAGCACATTCCTAGAACAGGGAAAAAGAATTACCAATAACGGTTACTGTTTTAATGTTTTCCATATGTATTTGGTGAATATTCCAGCTATAATACAAAGGTTTGTGTGTTCCATTGTGTATCCAAACTTCTGTTAGATTTCTTTTTTTTTTTGTGCATCTGTTGATCTGAGGATCCAAACCATAAAAGAAGAAACTGCAGAAAGAAAAACAAAGCTTTGAAAAAACAGCAAGTAGGCAAACCAAGCCTTTAGGAAACTTATTGTAATTTATTTTTATTCTAATTTAATCCTGCAACACCAAGCAGGCAAAGCAAGCCTTCACAAAACTTGTCATTGTAATTTATTTTCATTCTTGTCTAATAATTAAACCAGTTTTGTGTATTAGTATTATTTCTTATGATGTTATTTGTTTAGTTATTGTGATAAAACACCTGTGATAAGCCGAAGCAGGCTTTTGAGCCAATATGTATCACATTAGTTTCTAATAAAGTAATTGTTTTAAATACTTGTGGTTTGTTTTGCAGTACCTGCATGGTAGGACTCATGAAGTTGCATGTGCACAAATGGCAGTGATATGAGCTGAGACAAAACAGCTATCTTTATTGTTAAATTTGAAGATTCCTGCAATTTATTGCCACCCACCTGTCCACGCAAAGCAGGCATGAAGCAACAGAACATGCTGGTTCACACCAGCTCTTGCCAATAGTCCAGACGTGTGATAAAAAAGATATACAACCTATTGTAAATGATAAGTGTAATCAAACTAATAGAAAGTTAAGCTGCCGATTAAAAAAAACTTTTACTTTTTTGTGAAAGTGTGCAAACTTCTAAAAGCTTCTGTTGTGTTTCATGATAAATTTTAGAGCAGCATTCAGTTCAGCATCGTTAAGACCATCATCATTCATTTTTCCATGTTTCATTAAAGGAAATTGTAAGATATTAGTTCTGCATTTCGACGTTTACACTTGCAGACAATTGATGTTACCGCTTCTTTTAGGTGGAATCGAAGTTTCCATTTCAACTTTTATACTTTCACACAGTTGATGTTACTACTCTTTTTTTAGGGAAATTCAAGTTGAACCTCGCAGGCGGCAAGAAGTCTCCTAACGATCACAATGCCTCCCTTTGTTCAACAAACTGACACTTGACTAGGGCTGCTATACTCCAGACAAAGTGAGAGTCAGCACTGACTATCTTTCGGAGAGTCGCTCATACACTCCCATGACTCTTTTGCCATAGGAGTCACGGGACTCTTCATAAAAGGAGGGTCCTCACAACTCTTGTTACAGTGTCACTGGGATTACCAGGAAGGAGTCCAGTGACTCTCTTTCTCCGTTAGATAAGAGTCGTTAAAGAGTCACAGTTGACTATGTCCTCTGGAGTCGCCCATACACTACCATGACTCCAGTTTGATAAGAGTCGCAGGACTCTTCTTAAAATAAGAGTCAAGTGACTCTACTAACAAGAGTCGAGAAAGAGTCAAATGTGTGGTGCGCAAAGACCCCCACAGGGAGTCGTGGAGACTCTCTTAAAAAAAGAGTCGAGGGACTCTACAAACTGGAGTCGTAGAGGTGTCGAAGTCGGTGTCGAAGTCGTGGAAGTGACGGAGTCGTGCGGACTCCTTTTTTAAGAGTGCAGGCGACACTTGAGACCATCCAGCGGCGAGCAGCTTATGGCGTCTACTGCCGAGCCTGTCCAAGTCCTCGCTTTTTGCCACATGACATCCCGACAACCCAACTTCTTGAGAGCAGCCAAGTGGAGTACACTGTCCCACCGGCGAGATGCAGCCACCCTACGGCTGCTGGCTCAGGTGATTGGTCCTGGGGTCCCGCAGGACGACTACCTTCGCTCTGTGCCCCGGCACAACCGACGAACCGGGTGCATAGACCCTCTCTTCGCGCGGACCCAACGGCACGACAACTCATGTCTCCTCTGGGGTGTGAGACTTTGGAAGTCCCTGCCTGACGCCATCCCCAGCTTGCCCATCACGGACAAAGATGAGGTGACACAGCTCTGCAAGGCAGCAGCCAAACACCTCTAAACCAACACTCCACGAATGTCTTGCGTACCTCATCATACGTCACCACACCTCACTTTTCACCATCTTCACCATCCCATCATCATCGTCCCACACTTCTCAAGCCAAGAAGCCTCGTATCGTTATCATCGTCTAGTTGACCACAGAGGCACATACGTGTACGGGCGGGAAACGCCTTCTATGCGACCAGTACTTAAATGTACAAATATCTATCTATCTATCTATCTATCTATCTATCTATCTATCTATCTATCTATCTATCTATCTATCTATCTATCTATCTATCTATCTATCTATCTATCTATCTATCTATCTATCTATCTATCTATCTATCTATCTATCTATCTATCTATCTATCTATCTATCTATCTATCTATCTATCTATCTATCTATCTATCTATCTATCTATCTATCTATCTATCTATCTATCTATCTATCTATCTATCTATCTATCTATCTATCTATCTATCTATCTATCTATCTATCTATCTATCTATCTATCTATCTATCTATCTATCTATCTATCTATCTATCTATCTATCTATCTATCTATCTATCTATCTATCTATCTATCTATCTATCTATCTATCTATCTATCTATCTATCTATCTATCTATCTATCTATCTATCTATCTATCTATCTATCTATCTATCTATCTATCTATCTATCTATCTATCTATCTATCTATCTATCTATCTATCTATCTATCTATCTATCTATCTATCTATCTATCTATCTATCTATCTATCTATCTATCTATCTATCTATCTATCTATCTATCTATCTATCTATCTATCTATCTATATCTATCTATATCTGTCTGTATATATCTATATCTATCTATCTATATCTGTCTATATATATCTATATTTATCTATATCTGTCTCTATCTATCTAGCTATCTATCTATCTATCTATCTATCTATCTATCTATCTATCTATCTATCTATCTATCTATCTATCTATCTATCTATCTATCTATCTATCTATCTATCCATCTACCCATCTACCCATCTACCCACCCATCTACCCATCTACCCACCCATCTACCCACCCATCTACCCATCTACCCACCCATCTACCCATCTACCCACCCATCTACCCATCTACCCACCCATCTACCCATCTACCCACCCATCTACCCATCTACCCACCCACCACCCACCCACCCACCCATCTACCCACCCACCCGTCCACCCACCCACCCGTCCACCCATCCATCCGTCCACCCATCCATCCGTCCACCGGGTGGTTTTATAGTTTTATCGCGTTTATATGTGAAGACCTCCTGGAAGAGGGCTTGTTGCTTGTGTTAGTTAGTCATCGTAAGTACTTAGGAAGTGGCAAGGGGTGACAGGTTTTTTGTTTTTCTGCGGCACCCCACTGAACGTTTAATAAAAAAATCGGTTAGCACTCCGCGTCCTCGCGGCAGCTTGAAGGGTCGTGCGGCTCGGACGAGCTCGTCGAGGCACCCGCTTCGCCGCCTTCCGCGGCGAAGCGGGTGCCTCTTCGCGAGCGGTTGTCTCGCGGCGATCGCAGCGGACGCCTTCCGGCTGGCGAGGCGTGTCCTCGTACGGGCGAAGGCCCAGCTGCTGGCAGCGTTGAAGCAACCGACGCTTCAGGTCGGGGTCCATCGCGACGACTATGTACTGTGTGTACGACCACGGCACCACGGTGACCACGGTACGTGCACGGTACGACGTGCGACCGGCAGACACAGGGGCTGTGTTCCAAATCTTACCCAAATGGATCCGAGTTACTCCGGCGGATCGTATCACGTGACAGCACAGATTGAAAAACGCTGGACGCGGGTAGGTTTTAGAACGCCAAGGGTACAAAACCCTTACCCTGGAGTAAGATCGAGTAAATTTTGGAACACGGCCAGGAAGTAGCAATGGCTCTCGTACGGGGCGCAGCCAAGCCAGCCAAGCAGCCAAGCCGATCCACTACGAAGAGGCGGGAAGTACGCTCTCCTCCACGCGCCCGAAATGCCGAGAGAGAAAACAAGTGGAAAGGAGGTGACTACCGACTAAATTGCGTCTAGCGCAGTCAATATTGCTCTAAAAAATTTTTTTGCGTGTAAGATTTATTTTTTGACACGCTTGTCGCAACCAGACTGTTTTAAAAAAACTTATTTTTCTCTTTTCAGGGGCCCTTTAAGGAAAGGTATGCAGGGCATATAGAGTATCTGCAAGTGGAAGCTTCGAGAGAATGCGCGAGAGCTCTCACGCATCTCTTCTCGGATCGGATCCACGCGTCGGTGGCCATACTTGGTCAGATCTTGTGCGATATGTGCGTACCTTGCGGTCCTATTTTCCATCGTCTGCCTAGCCAAACATGGCACACATGGAAAGTTACCATTCCCCCACAGCACGATCATCGCGGTTCAATGCTCCCACCACCGTCGCCGCGCCAGCCGCGCTCGGCCTGCTCGCTCGGTTCCGTCCCCATCCAGGCGGCCGTGTTTTAAAATTTACTCTATGTCACTCTTGGGTCTTGTAGTCTTCTACCCGTTGCGTCCGAAAACCTACCCGCGTCCAGCATTGCTGTGTCTGTCTCGTCACGTGACTTGATCCGCCGGAATAACTCGGATCCATTCGGGAGTAAGATTGGAACGCAGCTGCAGAGTGCCCATCTGCTGACCGTGATCTGGCCAATCTGATCTGACCCACCTCTGGGCGCAGCCATCTTAAAGTCACGTGATCACTAATGTGCCAAACAGGCAAGATGGCGGCTACCGGGGGGAAGCCATTTTTGGCCGCTGGTTTACCGCTCTAAGTTTACTCAAGCTCGTTGGGTGGTGGGATGCCGGCAGCCAGGACGAGATGTGATAAACGAGAACGCCACATTTCCTTGAGATTGCAAACGCTGTTATTGCAAAATGTGTATGCTTCTGTAGGTGATAAAAGCAAATAAGGGCAGTCGAAAACTGTCAGTGCACTGTCACGAAGTTGTGCTTGCGCGAGTGTTTAGGCTATCTTTAGTTTATGTTTTTACCTTCTCCGAGGGTTCGTTCGTCTGAACGGCACGGCTCTTAGCCCCTACCGGGATTGAGGGGCCCCAGATTGGAGAGAACGTGAACGTTGTAACCTTACACTTGGTTATAGAGCTCCCGCGTTGGAGATATTTTGTCCTGTACAGGTCTCCTTTCGGGATCTCCACTTCGCAGGTGGTTTTTCTCTGCGTATAACATCTCTGTCTACAAATATGCTTTGTATCTTTTATAGATGCTCTTCTGAGCTTCGTTCGGAATGTGTTCTGTCGTGTGTATGCGCATGTTTTTGGAATGTTTATATTTGCTTTGGGCTCTTGGGCTCCGTGCCTTTTGATTGGCTCTAAGAAAACCTACTGTGATTGTTTGCCAGAGTGGCCACAGAACGCTGCTAAACTCAATATAAGCAGCCGAAAAAGGCTCGCGGAGGATTTGGCTCCTGTATACCAAGCGCTGAACATCACCCTGCCTTTGGAGGCCAACCTTGCACGTCCGACCCCTTTCGGCTGTGGAGCCTTCTGCCCGCTAATCTGCAAACTTGCGACACCTGACGGCTGTGGAGGAGTTCAGCTTGCCAGCCTTTGCGTGGACCCTTGTTTGTCGAGTTTGGATGTGGTCGGGGCACCCGCTGAAGGTGTGGTCGAGAAGGATGGCAGGGGAAGTCGCCAGTGGTTAGGAGTGATTCTTCCCCAAGGTTCATTAACGAATTGACCATACCTGTCACAAAAGAGCTTATCTCATATTCCTTTTACATAAACCATTATTTGTTAATATCGGTGTCATCACCGATTGAAAAAAGAAACTATTTTCTTTGCGACAGCACTATGATGTTGTTCTTTTTTTCCGCGAGAGTAATATCTCTGGTCGCCAGCCACGTGAGTTCTAGGGCTAGGTTGAATCATTGGTCTTCTTTCTTATTCGCGCAGATTCCGTCTGTGACGCACGTGTCTTCAAAGCTTGCTGCGATTCATGATTTGCGAGTCCACGCATTCTCTATCAACCGTAAAACTCGGCTGCCTTTTATGTCGTACGGCATATGACATATTGCACCGCACCTTACGTCATGTAGTACCGTACTAGCCACCATTTTTTTGTTCTATACTCTTTTGCCCGTACATTCAGCAGCATACATTTTGCACCCTCGAATCTGTTCTCTTGCAAGGCTTGCCAGGAAGAACAAATTCGATGGGGCCAAATGTATGCTGCTGAAAGCAGGGGCACCGTAGCATAGTTCGAAGCAATGGCGGCTGATGTGACGTTAATGCAGGCCATGTATTAGCGGCGTAATGAAGGGCGTATCACCTACCACTCTGCGTTTCCAGCTGCTGGAATCCGTTGTCGGGTGAGTCTGCTGCCCTGGGCGTACTACCTCTATCGCTGCGCGCTTGGCGCGGCGTTGCGGACGAAGTTACGACGCAGTGCAACGGTGTCGCATCATAAGAGATGGCTCCCATGTCGGCTCTTCGTCGACGCTTCTCTTCCTCGAAAGGCGTCAGGTTAGCAAGAGCCATGGCGCGATGAAGCGACGGCTGCAATGGCACAGGATTCACAATTTGCGCTCGTGGCGCTACGACAGTACGACTCTCGCCGAAAATCCGGGCTGTATTCGCGGTGAGAAGCTCGCTAGGGGTGCTTCTCTTTTACTCACTACGGGTAGTGCACGTGTTACCCACGCAGTTGTTTTATTTTCATAGTGCATAAAAGCTTGGCATTGCACGTGCTTGCACCAGCAGAGAAGATTGAAGTACCCACCCAGAGTGAAAAAAATTCCACCAGGAGGCGATACTCAAACTTCTCGCCGCAGATGGGCAACGAGCCGCGCGCATTTGAGATATCATTCCGCGGTTCTACCGTCCGAAGGCGCGAGGATCCTTCTCTTGCTATTGGCTGACAGTGCTCCTGGCTGCCGACACAATGATCCTCCCATCGCCGGAGATGACCTTGGTATGTGCGATTTTTTATTAGTATGTTTTTTTAAAAGGGAAATCGGCGGCGCATCGTTATTCTTTATGTATTTCTAGGATGCTTAGAGCCCGCAGAGTGAGTTATCGCCATGTTTAGGCGATCTCAAAAACCTCCTCGTGGCAGCTTTAAGAGGCTTTATGGCACACGGTCGTAAGTAGTAGTAAGTGTGTGAGCCAGCCTTAAATGTGAAGCGGAATATATAGGGTGCCTTTATGATCGGTTTACGTATTTCGGTAATATCTAATAATTTTGCTCGCCTCGTTTATTTTGTTTGTTTGTTTAAAGTGTATAAACTTTTTCTCCGGCATAAACCCCTGGCATTGACAGTGATTCTATAGTGGGCTAGAAGGGGTGCATAAATAACGCAACAATAAAGTTAAGATATGTGCTCTCATCTGACGAAATGTGGCTTACACTTGTAAGGCTTATTGATGTGTTTTTTGTTTTAATTTATACGGGGTGTTTTTAGCTAATTTCGCCAAGACAAAATTTAAAGAAAGCTGCAAGCACCACGTGTCCAATTAACGCAGTATTGAGTTAGTGAAGATATTTTTGCTATGTGCTCAACTGGCTAATTAACACAAATTATTTAGCTAACCTTTCAAATTTTGACTTGTGCGGTACAGAGGTTGAAGAGCGTGTTGAAAAGCATCCCATCCTGTCGTTTCCATTAAGGTACCCACGTGACTAAGCGCACGAACATCGCTGTTGTCAAACTGGTAGTCACGTGGAATTTTCTTTTAATCTCGCGCGTTTCCTTTGAAAGCACCAAAATATTTAGACACTCAAGGGCTACTTTGATGGAAAGAACTCTATTGGATGTTTCTCGACACGGTGGATGGTGCAGCATGGCCGTTCTTAGTTGGTGGAGCGATTTGTCTAGTTAATTCTGATAACGAACGAGACTCTACCTTATTAAATAGGTGTGTAACTCTCTGCAACGTCCACACTTTTTATAGAAACAAGCGGCTCCTAGCCGCACGAAACAGAGCAATAACAGGTCTGTTGATGCCCTTAGATGTCCGGGGCCGCACGCGCGCTACACTGAAGGAAGCAGCGCGTGTTTTTATCCCTGTCTGTAAAGACTGGGTAACCCGTGGAACCTCCTTCGTGATTGGGATAGGGGCTTGCCATTGTTCCCCTTCAACGAGGAATTCCCAATCAGCGCGCTTCATAAGCTGGCGCTGGTTACGTCCCTGCCCTTTGTACACACCGCCCGTTGCTACTACCGATTGAATGATTTCTTGAAGTCTTCAGACCGATACTTGGAGCGGCCTTTCAGTTGAGCGGGTTTGTTGGAGACGATGACCAATCTTGATCATTTAGAGGAGGTAAAAGTATTGGAAGGTGTGCGCAAAAATTGTTTTTAATGGGGTAGCTAATTATTTCGACTTAATTAGCCCGTGCAGGAAAACTATCTGGTCTTGCTGAATCGAAGTGAACAATACTGCGTTGGTTGTAACATGCGTAGCTTGCGCCAGGTTTCTTTTTCTAAGCCTTAGCACAAGTTAGTTTAAATATTCTCTATAATATTAGTACAATCCTGCCTGTTCGCACCTATCGTTCTTTCGTAGAAACGATAGTTGACCAGGACGTTGGCGATAACTTTACTCCGAATTTCATTATTATTAACGTACACCAAATCTATTATTTAGTCGCCTGTGTGAATACAAAGACGAGCTCTAATGAGGGCACTTCTAGTTAGAGAGTGCAAGCATTACCTAAAGAGACAGAATAGCAATGATTATCGGGTACGAATGAAGTCGAACAGCGGAGTGCGTAGCCTTCGATACCTGCTGCGCAACAGAGGCCACTATACTTCGTTTCAGCTTAGGTGCGAGCGCGGCCGATGTTATGAGTTGAAGGGCCACTCAAACAGCGAAAGAGGCACAACGACATGGCGTACTCTCTGCAGTTGATAGGACCAGCCGGTATTCGCCGTCTCTCTGTGCACTGCTCCTCCGCCGGCTAGTCAAGCGCAGAGAGCAAGCTATGACGTTCCGTTTTTTACGCTGTTTGATTGGCCCTTCGGCTCATAACATCGGCCGCGCTAAAACCTAAGGTAAAACGAAGTATAGGAACTGATAAAACTGCGGAGTGGAGAGAATGACTACGAGGGTATGCACATCTGAGTAGGCGCGCACCCTCGCAGCGCCCTTTCCAACCCGTAGTTTTATCAGTTCTAGTGGCCTCTATACTTCGTTTCACTTTAACTCCAGACACAGCCGACGCTACGAGCTGGACCAACCAGACAACGTCAAAAAAGCTACCGTCATGGTGTTCGTCATGCTTTTGTACGTGTTCTATCATCTCTGAACCAGTCATAAACGAAGAAAAGGCCCAGTGATTTGCGCTTTTGACGCTGCTTGATTGGTCCCATTAGCTCGTAGTGTCAGCTACGTCTGGACTTAAGCTGAAACGAAGTATAGGTAGCGCAATATGTATCGTAGGCCACGCGCTCCGCTGTTTGCGTTTCATTCGTACTCGATAGTACGGTTTTCCTGCCTATTAGAAAGAAGACATTGATGCCGTTATTTTTCTGTATTTCACAATAACATTTTAAGCAACAAACATTCAATGACGTTTTTCCGCCATATGGGAATTCGTGTTTTTGGAAACGATCGGCGTGCGAACTGCTATTATACCAGCTCCTGTGGGTGTGCGAGTTCGAAACGTGCTTGAACTTTTCAAGCTGACTACACACCTTTTTCTGCTTCTCTATCAACATCACTCGCATTGTTCAGAAACGCCTACATGTTTCAACGCGTCAGGGGACGCTTAGGCAAGTGCAAAATCGAATCTCATGTCCGAGAACTGACGCCACTACTGCTTGGGCCTACGAAGAGCGAAATATGGATTTCGACCAATAGCAAAAGACTATTTCATTACATAGGACGAATTTGACTTTCTGGTTAACAAGATAAAAAAGTGCTGCCTTCTTTTTTGAAACCCTTTTGAGGACGACTTTTGGTTTTCAGTGACCAACAACCAAAAAATACAAAGAGGAGCAAACACTATGCAACTTCAGATCAATGATTCAATCTAACACACTGTATGTCATTGCTGTAAGTCATTTCAGGACCAGCGAAAAGAACTTGCAGACCACAGGCATATATTATTATTGCGATTCCTCCCCAAATAAAAATTTGTGCTTTTTTCAGTTTGCAACGTAAAAATAAGACTGTATCCTCTCGAAAACTTGAGCCTCGGCCCAAATGTAGTTGTAGCGCGGTCCAGACCAGAATGCCAAAGTTTCTAAACTAACCGTTATCTTATTCAAAACCTATAAGCGAGCTTACGAAAATTTTCAAAGGGAAAATGATTGCCGTCGAAGCCCACGAATATGTGAGGATGCATGGCGTCAACTACCGGGAACGTACCCCATTTTCCCATTGAATAGTTTCACAAAATAACTCAAAACTTTTGAATAAGAAAACGGTTAGTTCTGAAACTTTGGCATTTCGAGTCCGGACCAGCTAGTGCTATATTTGGGCCGGGATTGAGCGTTCGGCGATGCTTAGTTTATTTTTGCGCTGGAAAAATTACTACCTCTTGTTCGGGGACAGCCTGTACATCAACGAATGAGTACACAGGAGCAAAAAGCAAAAACGTTTTGCCGTTTAGTTGGACAGGCCAACTCCTAACATTGCATTGCAGTGAAACGGATGAAAATAATTCATTTGATTTTGCTCTGCAAGTTATTTTCCTCGTCCGAAATTGACTTGGACCAATCACAACACAGTGTGTCAACTAGAATCATTCATTGAAGAGTTGTATAAAGTTTATTCCTCTCTGCCTTTTTCTTCGAGTTAGTCGCTCAAAACTAGATGTTTTTGACGTCCGTATGGACGACACCAGATTCAACACAAAACTATTGCGCCGAGCAGAAGCTTGTTCATAAAACAACAGGGTCTGAATTCCGCTATTCAGAAAAGGATGTTCTCATATGCACACAAACGGATGAATGAGATAAAAAATAAAACAAATTCGGCAATTTAAAATATTCAGTAAGAAAGTCTACTTTGATTACTATCATGGTATATGCTATAAGAGTTCTGCAGTGCTCTGTGTCCTTGTAAACTTTTTAAAACCTAACTAGTTTGGAGGAAACTCTACAACGTTGCTCTGTCGTCTGAATGATGCACACTGTTCTTCTGCACCTCAGTTGTTGGACAGGAGCAGCCAGGACGTCCTGTTCTATTCAAGTAGATAGCGGCCAGCACTGAAGCAAGAGCCGATCTCTGGACAGTTGTTATTCATTGTATGGGCAAGTTAATAAATCATTTTGTTTTGAACATTAGGTGGTATGTGCACAGCAGCTCAATGAGAAAAACAACACAAACACGAATGGTGATTTGAGACAGTCAATTGTGTCTACCATGTGCCACGAGGCCTTTTCAACAACAGAAAGTTTTCATTTGCAATCTAAGTGCTGAAACATGATGTAGACATAGTTAAGTCACCCAAGCACTTTGATGACACCTCCAGTCAATCATACCTATAGGCTATACTCACACCTTCCAACCAAATCGAGATGATTGGGCCAAATTGAAGCATCCCGCCAAAACGAGAATTCTAGCCAAACGCGCAAATAGACGAATTGGAAATTCTAGCCAAATTGGAATTGCAAATTGGGCATTCAGCCAATTTGAAGCGTCCAGCCGAATTGTGTTCTTTTCTGACAAATTGAGCCATCAGTCAAACGGATACCTCAGCCGGATTTATACCCTAACACCCAAACCCCAAGTCATGTAGATCCCAAATACCTAAGCCCCCCCCCCCCTTCTGGCGCCCAAATGCCTGGCTGTACACTCTACTCCTTAAGCCTGTTGCCTTTGTTTTGTTGCAGTTCAGACCACGCACTGTTATGATTATTTGTTTCCGCACGAGGCTTGAGCGCATGCTATTTCTCTCAATGGGATAATTGTAACAAATAATGGAGGATCCAGGATGTTCCCCGATTATTCATGGGTACCATTACCGGTTTTAAATTGCGCACAGTCAAGCTATCGCCTTATTCGATTCGCGGAATTTCCAGTGGGCACGTCCGTTCCATCGCCATCGCGTTTCTTTGTTTTACCTCGAAGCAAATGATCGCTCATTAAATCATTTTTGTTGTAACACCTGCCTCGTCTCTTTCATCTGTGTGACAATATTAATTATATTTTGCGCGTGCAGAATATAAGAAATCTATTTGGTCATCGCAAAATTTTTTTTCGTCATTTTAGTGGTTGAAGCTAAAGCACGAAAGAAGAATTGAAGATGTAGTGGTAAAATTGTAAGAGCAATAAAAATAAAACAGTCGCAAGCTCTCAACAATCAACGGGGCTGGGATAATCACTTGCAATATGTGCATGTAATCTTCCATTTCATCAAAAATATAATAACGAAAAGATAGAGGCTGCGCCCATTGTATAAGTCACCCAACATGCGGTGCAGTCTGCTTCGACACGTAACGAAGAGAGGGTGTGGAAGTTTCCACCTGCGTTTTCGTCATGAATAAAAAATAAACAAATTGTGGTTATTGTCTCGTGCCACGCCTAATGCATTACCGGTATATCAGAAAGAACGAAGCCTCCTGGAAGTAGACGTTACGTGGCATTCGAAGTACTGAAAGAGAGCTACGAAGATGTTCAAACTGAAGTTCTTTATTCTCTTCGTACTCGCTGGATTATGTTTCGGTAAGAATACGCCATTTGTCTTTCTTGTTAGCAAATATTTCTATTTCGCTTATTTTCGTTTAGAGCTCACTGGATTTGTTCCCTTTGTATATTTTTATACATTTCCAGGTTTCTTAGATATACTTCCAATGGGATGTAGCATATGAATCATGGAAACACAATATCCGCTTAGTAGCAACTAAACTGAAACGTAACCTCAGCTATCCGTCGAGCTTAAATCGCTAGTTCATGCAGCTTTGTTTTCTTTTAACATATAAGATGCTACCAAATTAAATGTACTACTCCACAGCATAGTTTTCCACAGAATAGTGGCTTTCTACAATTTACAGTAATATTTTACTTCGGAAAGACCTTAGAAAACTCCTAACAGGTATAAAAATAGATGATCCACCTCGGTGGCTCTCAATCAAAGCAACGGCCCACGGATCTTCATGGGGTGGGTTCGAATCCCGGTCGAGTGGTGCCCGCAATCTGACGGTGGCTAATTGCGAAGAGTGAATCATGTAACCGAGATTTCGGTTGCACGTCAAAGATCCCAAGGGGTAGAAGTTAATCATCAATCCTCCGCTGGGCCGCCCCAGATGCACTTTCTTTGGTTTGGCACGTAAGACCTCCAAAATATAATTACATGTAAATACAGATACCTTTGTTTCACGCGAAACTACATCCAAAACGTTGGGGCTCAAATCCACGCTGTGAAGGTGGTTGGCCAGCGAAGCTGCTGGCATTACCTGCAACGATTGTCCACTGCACATATTACATATTCCGCTTTCGAAATACTGCCCTCGGTTTGTAGCTGTAGAATCCCTGCACAATGGCGGACTAAGACCACAACGTCATGGTACACTCTAAGGCCCGTTCACACTCTTGCAACCGAGTATGACCTTTGGTACGACCGAGAGAGACGAGACTTGTTAAAACCTCTAAAAATTTATTAGGACGAGAGAACACGCTGGCGCCATCTATGCGGTGACCTTGGAACTGCATTTCCCAAGAGCAAAGGTTTTGCGGTATTCCGATGTCAAATGTGAGTGATACCTATAAGAAAGGCTCGTTTATGACGTTGACAAAGTTTTTCGAGCCAAGACAGAAAGGATAATACGCGAGAGAAATACAAAATATGCCGGACCGCCAAGTTTACACTGCTACCCAACTGATGGCGCCAGTGTGTCCTCTCGTTTATTTTACTCTCGTTGGAAGAGGTTCAAGGAACCCAGTTTTAAGATAACGTAAGAGTGTGAGCGGGCCTTTATGCGTTTGGTTGGTGTAGAACAACAAACAAACCCATAGAAAAAGGTGATGAGCAGAGTGACGTTGCACTTTCGACGTTGTTTGATTGGCGCGTTGGCTCCTAGCGTTGTCCGTACTCCGACGTTGGCTATCTTATGGAATAACTTGCACGTTCCACGATGTCAGTTGTTCCGCCATTATGCGAAAAGCACAAAAACAAGTCTAAAAACAACATGATACATGATAAGGCGCGCGCGAACAATTTGAAGCACGTAGCGCTCCCCCATGGGTAACAAAACAATTAACAAGCAGTCTTTTTTTTTCAATATTCATTGAACGTTTTTTTTTGTCGACTGCTGTTCTGTCCACGGACACGAAAATATTCGACTAACCAGTCATATACAGCTTCGACTGTAAAACTGTAATTCCTTCAGATTTGGTCTGATCTCTGAACCCATATAATATTGTTGTGTTATCTAACAACGAAGAAAAAGTTTCCCAATGTGTGCCAATATTCCTCAGTCAGATTGGCATCACAGACAAGTTGCGCCTTGCCGAGGAAGCATATACTCTCCCGTAATTTCTAAATTCTGAACAGATACGACCGCCTTTCAATCTTAAATTTTCATGTTGGCGTCACTCTTTGAGGGATGAAAAACCAATACTCGAAATCCTGGCATTGCCAGCAAGAAGTCGGACGGTTCAGTAGAGCAATAGTGTATTTCGCCTTAATTCTGTTTAACCCACCAATACCATTAAAAGAGACGCGACTTGATATTTATTGAGTAATGACAAATGCGAACGAAGATACATATTTTGTTGCTTTTATAGCACACGAAATATGTAGATATAAGTAACAGCAGTATATCAGCAATATATAAGCCTTAATAAAGATAACTAGTGAGCAAAACTGGAAAGCTACAGCAGCTTTCAAAAACCACATATCGTTTAAGCATATTTGGAAGTGGCAGTTTACTGTATTTACATCTGTAGAGTTACTACCCTCACCTATGAAGGCAGAAAACCTTATCAAGAACAGCAGTCAAAGCGAAATAACATGGCACTGTGAGGCTATCGCAACGTCGTTATGAAACATACGAAAATAATTTCTGGCTCTGCAGCATTAAAGAGAAACTACTCTTCAGCGGATAGCTGTGGCCAGTTCTAGAAATCATTATAATTTTATAACTTATCACTGTTCCGTATTTATAAGAAAAAATGACAAACTATGCCCTATCTTGTAAACTGGTGTTTTCTGTTTCATTAGTGCCTGCAAGAGTTTCCTTGGTAGTTATGTCGCCGTGTCATCAACAATACAAAGAAACACAAGTCAAGCTTTCCAGTAGCTTTCTTTATTATGCAGCAACATAAATAATAAAAATCTTATTGTTTGCGTTGTTTCCTTTTGTTTTGTAGCGATATAAATTTATCGCTTGGGAGCCCAGTTTATATATCAATTTCGTGAATAATTACGCTCGACTAAACACGCCTTTTCTTCTTATTTTTTTCTCATTAGGCGATACAAGTGCCAGTGGAACCGGTAAGCCAATTTTACATATTTATTTTTAATATATAATAATATTATAATGTTTAATAAAAAATAATAATATATAATATATATATTATATATCATATTTATAATATATATATATTTATAATATATAATGATAATATGTGCTGAAATCCGATATTTGCATTTTTACGCGATTGATGACGCACAAAATCTCAGGCGTTTCAATCAAACGTAAACACAAAAAACGCGCCTCCCACAATACACGTCTGCGATTAGCAGAGTGCCCTTTAATATTAATTGATTGCCAACATTCCGTTGTGTCCTAAATGCTGAATATAATACATTTTCTCCAGACGTGTATATAAAATAATTTGATGCAGGAACATAGCATGATAGGTCATTATATTATTGTTTTGTGTAGTGCCTTAAACAACTATATATTTTGACACCGCTTCGACGTGATTACTTTATACAATAATTTATTTCCAATTGGCTTCTCATCACAATATATACCCTGTGGCATGGAGAAATATAATGTATGGGACTGCTAGGCAGTTTTGTTTTAAACGTGAACTTTTAGCATCGCAAACGTTTATCGATACTCTGAGCTTCCAGACGCCAAACGCCTACGTTCATGGCGCTCTTTATCAGCTAGTTTAACACGAACCTGGTGTACACCCGACACTTGTTCCTGGAATCAAGCGATACTACCGCTAATCGGGCGGATAACTCTAGTGATCTTCCATGGCCTTCCTTGCTCTCGAGCTCCACTCCCTCCGTGCGCACAGGTGGTCGAGCTCCTCTTCGCCTACCCCTCTGTTCACATGACCTCCTCGTTTATCAATCAGCATCGAGCACCTCATTCCTCCTCTCCCACCTGTCTACGAATCAGCGTCGACCCTTGCGGCAGCGCTTTGATCTGGACTTTACGGAATGCCGAACACATAGCCGAAAACGTTTTGCGAATAGCACCTCACCTCAACTCATGGCGAAATGCAATAAAGAAGAAATAAATGCTTATGGCGTTATGAGCAATACACGTAA
>JAZHYW010067467.1:0-24452 GCA_037355805.1 Ixodes ricinus | reverse complement strand
AGACCCCATGTTAAATATTACGATCTAATTCCGTCTATATATTTAATTAACTGGCCAGCAAACTTTCAAATGAGCCAAGCCGCCGAAATCTGCCAACTCTAGCATGCGACGTGAGGCGCAATCGTCAGCGCAGTCAATGCGACGGAGTTGGAGCGGCCAACGTTGAACCACTACGTCAGAGGCATGACTACGTCATTCTCACTTTTTGTTTGTTTTTACTTCTCAGAGCGAAATTGAACGATGACGTCATGAGTTTCTCCTCCCAGTGTTGGCTCTACGGCGTCCACGTGATCACCGTAACGCAAATGCGCTAGTTTGCGCTGCCTGCGCGTTTATCGCATGTCCGGTTTCTCCGTTCCCCCTCTCCTCTTTCGTGTTCTCCCCTTCCCCCTCTCCCCGGGCCATCACCGTTCGCGCCATGCGAAGCGACCTGCCCGCGTCGCGTGTCCTGTACCTCGCCCCCATGAACGTCACAAGACCACGTGGTTCGACGTGACGTGGCCATGACTCTAATGACACGAGACCAATGTTGCCTGACGCAACCGAAGTTTCGGTTTCGGTATCAGCTGATGTTTAAATTAAGATTTCACAAATAATATTCCACATTTCGCGAATCCGAAGACGTAGAGCTGTTTTGTAGTGCTTTGTGAAATGGAATCACATGTAAGCCTAAATTTTTCGGAATTGAGCGGAGTTGCCCTTTAATGGACCTCATGTGACCTGCACACATTGGTCTATGTCCCATTTTTATTAAGTTTGTTTTATCGGGTTGTGCTTAAACTTGACGTGGGCACTAGTTAACAACTCTAAGTCGGCTATGGCATGGCACTATTGATATGGTTATCTGGCTGGGATGTGGAACTAACCTTGTATTCAGGAACTGGTGTGGTCGGCTTTATGTTTCAGTGACATACGGTGATGCAAACGAAGGGTTGGAGACGTCCGACCTACCAATGAATGATGAAGGGCTGGAGAAAGGAAAAAAGGAATTAACCGCTGCACATATATTTCCTCAGCTGAGGACATGGGTACCTAAAGACAAGATGTAGGCACTGACAATTCTGCAACCCTCTCGTGCTCGGAATTCCTCCGCCAGCCTCCTCCGCCAAGACTGCCTTGTCTGGAGGAACGACCAAATACACATCCAGCTCTTCAACCTCCGGAACGGGCTTAGAGCCTGAGTAAAAACGTACACGTAACATTGCCAACTTCTTTAATGATTTTTTTTTATTCATAGACAACCGAAATTGTAACTAATGCACTTCCATATTGGCATTCTTTTGTTTCATACGACATTCACATTAGCGCGCTTATATGAAAGCGACTTAGTCGCATGTAATCGAGTTGCCGCATTCAATGCGGTGATGTAAACGGCATAATGCGCAAGAAAAGCACATCGCATTCAAGTCGCTAAATGGAGGTGGCTCGAGACGGCGAATGCGCATTCATTCAGGCCATGTAGACGGAGGTCGCTTCGCATTTTGGCACGGGGAGGATTATGGGAAGGTAACCCAGGAGTGGGCAAAACGGGACGGACAAACACAAAGCCCCAACTTTGAGTGTTTAATTTTTTTGGTTTTTTCGCCCCGTTCTTTACCCGCTCCTGAGTTAGCATGCGAGTATTAAACCAGCTCGTCTGCGCACTTGTTTACTTTTAGTTAAAGGCAGGCACTTGCTGCGGGAGCGAGTGATCAGCTGAGAACATGGCGACGACAAGCTCGTCGGCGGCGGCGGAGAGAGATCCCGTGTGGTCGCCCGCAGCTTTTTCCCGAGACGAAACGCGAGCTTTTATTTCAATTATAAGTGAGCGGGCTGAGCTGCTCGGTGAGGACGGCCACCGTCCAAGCTTTGCGAATTACTACTTGGGCGTCCGAGGGAGACCTATACGCTTCGTCGCAAGCACGAACGACACCGAGGGTTTCGAGCACTGCATGGTACCACAGAACGAGCAGCTCGTCCTTCGGTGTGTTCCCTGTATGCACCGGCGCCTACCGGCCTCAGGCTCCGGTCGTGTTTGACTAGGATTGGCGAGACGAAGGGCGGTGGCGCCCACAGAGCGGTGTATGTTTCTTGCGTCTCGTAACTTCTTACATAACATCGAAGACATCGAGCAGAATCTTTACCCAAGTCAAACGCCTTGAAAGGGCCTCCGCGCGCGAAACACCGGAAAACGTGTCACGTCGTGCAGCTGGTTCCGGGAACGCCGTTTTAAATTTGAAATTTGACACGGCGTGGCGCCACTTTCGTGTAGCACTTGATGCGCATGCATGTAAACGTTGACGCGTCGGCTTCATTCGAATAATGATTGGAGTCGATGCGCTGAAGTCGCATTCACGTAAACGCGGCTATTGAAACATCCTTTATGTAAACTTTGGTCAATATCTTTTTTTTGCGTAGGTAGGCCTCCCATCAAGAAGTTTGTGCCTTTTTCTGTTTTGTTTTGTTTTCCTTTTAGTGTTTTATTTACCATTTCAAAAACATTTTCAGTAGAAAAAAATCTCTCATAAAGAGTGCGGAACAAAATATTAGAGTGACACTGCATTGTTTAAGCAAGTGCACGAACCACAAAATGCGATTGCCCTAAACTCTCTTGACAAGTTCATAAACCTGCTTTGCAGTTAAAACACCATTTCTTTCATTTTAAGTGTTCCAGGAACAGGTGCTCCGGCAGCTCAAGCAACATCGACACAGCTAGTAAAGAAGGTAAACATTCCGAAACGGCTGAAACCACGGTTGCAGGAGAACAGGAGGAAAACTTCGAACTTTCCTCTTTAGCTTAACACCTTTCAGCTTCCGCCACTGGGCATCCATACGGAACTACTGGCGTTGAAGACACCCTTCGAAAATAAAAACCAAAACCAATAAAGAAGCCCTCGTATGTTCATAGCTTTGCATATGCATTCTAAAGCCATTTTTTTATTTTTTCGGCTGTACATCCTTCTTACAAAACTGTCACATATATTGTTTATACTACCAATAAATGCTTAAATATGGTGTGATGTGCGCGGCCGTGAACCATCACCGGAGTACAGATGTTTTCGCCATGACGTGGCTGCGCGTGCCACGAGACATACCGTCGACGGCCGGAGAGGGAGCGCGAGCGGAAAAAGAACGAAAGGAGGAGAGAAGAAGACGAGCGTTCCGAGGAGCTGGCTGACGGCGGAGTGCGTCCTGGTTCGACTAGGCCGGGAACGCAAGAATGCGCTTCCCTGGCCACCGTTGCCGCTGAGTGCGTCCCGGTTCGACTAGGCCGGGAACTCAAGAATGCGCTTGCCTGGCTACGCTCCCGCTGAGTGCGTCCTGGTTCCATAAGGCCGGGAACTCGGCGACTCGTCAGCCTGCCCACCGCCCTCGCTGGGTTCGTCCCGGCTTCCGAAGACCCGGAACCCAAGACTCCGCCCGCTCAGCCATCCCCACCGTCGCAACGACAGAGGACTCAAAGACCCAACGTATGACGAACATTTCTCTATTGCAATTAAGAACTGTGGAAGCCGCGTGTGTAACGTCTATTGATGTCGCTGTTCTAAAACGCTTTTGTAGAACCTTCGCTAATACCGTTGCTGTAAATATTTTTCGTTATATCTCCTTTGTTTAAACAATTCCAACGGTCTCGTTCTCATTATTTATGACACGACATTCCCACGAACCTATGACACATGGCAGTGTCACTGCTCGATATATGTAAAAAGCCTTTATAACGTCAAAAGGTCGAATTCTGAATGTCTACTTAGGATGTTACTTGCCAGGATGCTCTCTTCATGTGGCTGACCAAGATCATGGTCATCCCAGTGGGAGTATAAAGAAATTACCAAAGGGATTTACGCAGTACTTCAACCCCAACAGAAGGAGTTTCACATAAAAATACTCATTTCAACTGGTGTCTGCCTAGCGCGAACCTTGGGACCCAGAAAGCCCAAAACTGCAGAGTGCCCATAACTCTTGTTTCCTGACACCATTTAGAAGTATTGATGGCGGCGCGGCTTGTGAAGACAATAATCGCGAAAGGTTATCTTCAGCTTAGCCAGATAATTCAGGTGGCGGCTTGCGCAGCCTAGAGAAATGAGCGAAATATTCAGAAACACTGCATGGTTTGGAATTTCGAAACAGTTGACTTATATTTCAAGCGAATACCGAATATATTATTTAATTGATCGCCTGTTTTCAACAGCTGAATATTCGACGATCCCCTGAGTGTTCATTGAAATTTATAAGATATTCTTTACAATAAAATAAGTTTAGCAAAATATGTTCCCTAGTTACACCCTTTTATGGTATTTCATAGTTCCCTTATTGAGGGCTCCTGAATCCCTTATACGACCCTCCAAGTTATGAAAGGGTTCATGACTGATAACCTATCAAGGAGGTACTGCATAACCATCCGGAAAAGGAAGAAAGCACATATGGGGCGCCTTCGTTTTCTGGCTTTTGTGATAGGTATGAGGGACAACACATGTCATTCAGAGGTGTCTTAGCTGGAAGTGGAAGCAACAGCTGTTATTTCAGTTTTTTTGTTAGCAGTCAACATTGTTAAGAACTTTCTTAAAAAAAAGCCAGTTTTGAGGATGATTTTTATATCTGCTAAGTACCGAATGTTGAGTTGTTTTTGTAATATTAAAATGTATTCGTATTCACAACTCCAACCCTGTTCTTACCCCTGTCACATGTAAATTGCTATATTGCAAGAGTTCTTGTCGTACATAGGAGAGAGCTCAAGCTTTTTGTTTTCTATAAGGCATAGTTTAATATGTCTCCGAACCACTTTATCCACACAGGCTTGTACAACATATGCTGTTAGTAAAAGAACAAATATATTTTTAGAATCCTTCAATAAATAAAATATTACAACATCTCCTATATGCTTTAATTTCTGTGCATTTCACTTATGAAAGGTATTTGTGGAGCGAATGTTGAAACTAAGATATTTTATATTGGCACTTCTTTTCGTAACAAACTTGTTGAGGTCATCTATAGGCTGTTCTTGGCCCGCTCTGAGCTCATGTATATTTCTTCGTTTATGCCCCCATTCAATACAATAGGTGTAAAATATTTTGGAAGTGCTAGAAGTCAGAATTAATTCTCAAAGAAAGGTCATATATGTTGTTTTATATACATTTCACAGGACTAGCAGAAGTTTGGGGATATTTTGACAGAAGTGAGAGGACATTGCATACAGCTAAAGTGACAACTCCCGCAAGCCAATAAGAGCGTCGGACTGAGGCATGTGGCTGTGCCCCAGAAGAGTTCATTCAGGCGGAGTGCTGTCACATGCCTTGCTCTGGCGCTAGTGCAACATCACTGTAAAATGGCACCATATCCTGAGGTAGACTCACTTGGTTTGTATTCCGTATGCTATATTCTGAAAAGAGGGGCTGTGTGCATACGCTTCCAATAAAAAAATACAATGTTGAGCGTGCTGTTTTTGTCCAAGACGACGATGTCATTTAGGATGTTACTGAATGGTTTCGTCATGCGACAGCTCGAAGAAAAAAATTATCTTGATATTTTAACTTTGTTTGACATTGACGGTGTAATTTGTTCTCCATTATGGGTAGTCTGAATTTGACTCGAAGTCATAGCTGGCTCGACTCTACAACACAGTAACACTTTAAAAATAAATTATTAATTGAGATAAAAAATAAGACACGATGTTTTGATCTTGAATACTTTTGTGAATACAGTTGTTACCCAGTGCAATAAAAATTAAAGCGAGACTAGAATAAAAATTTCCATTAGCTACTTAACGGTGGGACCAGCCTTTTTACAGCAGGTGTTTCCAAATGGAAAATTATTCAAAAATCATTAAGGAAAAATTGCATTAATGAAAGCAGAACTTGCATTTTAGTGTCACATTTATACACCGAAAAAATATATGAGAGCATGATATGGTACAAAACAAGCGGAGCATGATAATATATATTAGTTTACCTATGCCTAAAAACTGAGGAAAATGTATTAAAATACTTGTTCATTCCCCCGCGTAATCTCTTCAATATTCCCACCTATGCTAAAGCAAGCCTTTAATATAGTTTTTAATGAAGAGCAAGGGAGTTTCTTCGGGGACAACCATTCTGCATACGACTGACGTAGCGGTCGTATTCAGAATGGCGACCAGAAAATATGCTGTAGCCGAAGTGCGCCTTTGCGGGTCTCTGCCACTTGATCCTTGGCCTCAGATTAAGGTGTTTGCAAACTCACAGCTAGCTATGTAGTTCGCTGCTGCTTAGTGAAGCAAGTATTCCTTCTACTTCCACGCAAACAAGTTACTCAATTAGCACTCTTCTCAAGTAATATTAAAGCAACTAATTATTTTCCGTCACTTTTGCCCGAGCAGCGCGCCCCTCCCTATTTGTAATCCGCAGGCTACTGTAGAAGAAAAAATGCAAGCATGCTTTTACCTTGATTTTCGTGCAGTTCTAAATGTCCGCAGTATTTTGCTCCCGAATTATTTATCAATATGTATTATTTGAACAGTTTTATTACTGTTATTTAGCTAACTGTTGAAGCATGAAATTGGAAACGAGAAATCTCCAATTTCATGCCTCGTGAATCTGGAAGCTTTCATATTTAATGATTTATTGTTCTTTTTTACAGCCATCATATAACTGTCGAGATACTTGCTGTTTACATCGTTCTTTTCACCGATTCATTTTAATTTAGAAAGATGGTAACTAGCATTTAATCATGCACTCTAGCTAAAGACAGATTTATTTATGTGATGATTAATGGATTTTTTTATTTTAAGGTGCATATATTTTATTTTAATTGCTGCAAGTTTCAACTGTTTCCAGCATTTACATTTTCTTGTTAATTTATTTGATATGCCTCAGGTTGGTTAGTCAATAATCTGATTTGTATTGAGCACCTTGCTGACTTTTTTACTAGTGATTTTTATTTTCAAGAACTGTCAACTATGGTATGCGTTCTCGCGCAAGGATGGTTTGGCATAAGGGATAATGAAGTGGACATTTTTAATCTGATGAAGCATAGGCTTGTTTTGTATTGCCGTCATTTTATGTTTGCATGTTTCAGCTGGTCTGGTTATTTTAATGTACAATGCTGCTAACCTGTTTTCTGCTTAAATGATGATGTTAGCCTAAGGTATGGCGAAATAAATTTATTTGACGGTGTGTATGTTTCTTTTGTATTGCTCGAATTTCGTTCACGAGCATTTGCCACTTTAATTTTATGTGATTGTCCTCAGCTTAATTAGTTGCAATTCCGGTAGTGATTGGTCATGAGATTGTTTACTATTCTATGTGGCGCCTAGTAACCTGTATGAAACTGTATGATGAGCAGCCTGCAACTTGTAAAAAGGTTTATATTTCAAATACATTTATTTCGATCATTCTTTTGCTTCCTAGCTACCAGTGTCCTAGTTCTTTCACCTCAAGATACTGATTTATTAGTGGCTCCTAAATGTGATGTACCTGCTTACGCTAGCAGGTTGCGCTGCAGCGCACCCGTGCTGGGACTGTACGCCGTTGTGGGCACGCTACAGATGATTCCAATCCCCATGATTAATAACACGGTCCGAACGTTCCACAGTCTCTAGCCGCAGTATATGCCCGAAATACATAATACTATTGGTTATTTATTCACTTGTTCAGGTCCCGCATTGGGTACAAAGACTGCGATTTCTGCTCAGGTATGGGTAGCTTGCAGGTGTCATTGAACAAACAGAAAAGACACAAAACATTTGCACTGGCAGTTCAAGAGGTTACGTTTTTGTTCACCACTCTTTTTATATTTCCTTTATATATTTAATAGCAAATGTGCTCGATGTTCTTAACCCAGCCCGAATGGCTTCATAACTTTGCCAAGGGACAAGATATTTGATAGTGACAAACTGGCTTTTTGGTAGTACACATTTTCACTTTCATCTTCTTCCGTAACTGTTTTAATTATAAGCCATCATGTAATCAAGCCTCATTAAACTCCTCTGGGTCCCTATACATGGGGTCAGATTCACCGGACCTCCGACTCACTGGGTGTTTGATTGCCAAACGTTTTAAACAATGATAAGTGCAGTTTATTGTGGGATTACATTCTTGTATAATTTCCGAGTTTTCTCTACAATTCTTGGATTGTTAATAGAACTTTAAAAAATACCTCCTGCATGTCTGAGAGTGACAGCAGACGTTTCGTTAAGAGACTTAGCATGTCCTTTGACATCGCTTTTATTGTATATTGAGCAAGTGATGTTTACGCCGTCAGTGATGTTCTCATGACATTTCTCATAGTCAAGACTAAAAACAAAAACCAAAAGGTAGATAAAGATAAATTAAATTATTTCATCAATCATCTGTCTGAAAGAATTGATTCAATAATTTACTGATTGTCTACTTTTTCAGTCTTAAGTGTGTTTAACGTTTGACAGCATTGTATTGATATTTTCTTAACACCTTCCAGATGTAACTGAATCTTGAGCAAGCCTTATTGCTCTAACATTACTGCAACGTTTCAATGTGTAGAGGATGGTAGACTTTTTTTACATTAGCAACGCTTGGCGATGTTATCCCACAACGCTCAAGTAACATTGTTCAGATAACATCCAGGTAATGTATGATCCAACATTATTGCAACGTTTTGATGTAACATTACTGGATGGTAGATTTTTTGGACATTAAAAACGTTTCGGAACGTTAGCCGACAAGATTCCAGTAACATTGCGGTTACATATTGTGCCACTTGGGTTTTGCCGTTTTGCTTAGTAGAAAGCTGCCTGTTCCCATGTAATGGTCTCTTGACATTTTAAATCCTGCGGAAACTGGAACAGTAAAAAATAACAGCCTACGCTAATACACACTACGCCAGAGATGCCTGGTGTGACACTAGAAATCCCAGTGGAACACCAAAAGATCTGGTGTGTCCACCCAATGGCTGTGGTGGCCACACTCAAGGTTCTGGTGCCTGTTCTGTCAGCAGGAGGACATTTGCCTGTCAAAAGGAGGACAGTTGTCAACCCATTGTCGTGCGTCTCAATGTTCAGCAGGGCTCGACGACGTAAACGTCGTGGCAAGGAACAGGACAAAACTGGGACGTGAAATCCTGGAGACCCGTGTAATTGAGGAAAAGGCCGATAACTTCGTTAGTGCACCTTCTCTCCAGCTGCGCAAGAAAGAAAACAATGTTACTTGCATGGTTAAATATTCGGTGAAGTAGGAAGGAAAAGAAAAAGACGTATATTTCCCTCATGTGGGGTTCGCAGTAGAAAAGGACGAGAATGAAATTTCACTGGTATTTATTCCAGCGGTGTGTATAGACTTTCCTTTGTGTGATGTTTATTCTAGTTCAGCTGGCCTTATGTGAAGTATGAACCAACTAGCTCACCGTAAGCCTGTTACAGGTTCTGGAGGCCACACAGATAGCTTGGTGGACACAGCAGGGCAGCGTGATGTACGTACTTGGTGGCCTGTCGCACCCCACGTTGCTGTGTGCCCTCCAGACTGCGTAAACTACACACCAGGCAGTTCAGCAAATATTCCGGGTCACCTGCCTGCACATTAGAAAGGCCTGATGGATACAACGAGGCCAACAATTAATGCAATCTTTAGAAGATACGGGTGTGCCCACACTGCTTTTTTTATTTCGTTTGGTATCGGTCACAAATCGTAACAAAAAATTAATAGGAATAAAAAAATCTGTTCTCTCTAGGGCACTTTCCGAAGGTGTTATAAATGCACAGATGCCTTTATAGGAGCACACAAACTGGCCACTGAGGGCACATTGCCAGGGATATTTGAACCCTGGCGTAACAATGTTACATTATGATTATCGCCTGACATCACAGTGTCACGTGACGGGACGTCAAAATGTCAGTCATGGTGTCATTTGACGCAAATGCCTCGTGACGTGGCGCCAGTTCACGTCACGTGACTCTATGATGGCACAATATTACGCGACGTGACATTGTCGCGTGACGCGAGCGTTTCATGAGACATCGCCGGAACATTATGATGTCACAGTGTCATGTGATGGCACCTCGTCACGTGGTGTCACAGTTTCACGGAAGTGACGTCACGATGTCGAATCATCTCTCCTGGCGTTAATGTCACGTGACTTCATGGTGTCCGGTGACATCAGTGTCACATGGTATCGTGGTGTCGCGCGACGTCATGGTGCCACGCGATGCCACAGTGTCTCGAGGTGGCATCCTGCTACGTGTCGTCACAGTGTCACCTGACATCAAGGTGTCACGTGGTATCATTTTGTCATGTGACGTCATGATGTCAAGTATCACCAAATGTCACGTGACGTTATGGTTTTATATGGCGTCCCAGACAACCTTCAAAATATATGTATTTCGAGCGCCTCTAGGACGGTGTCTCACGAGACACTGTGATGTCATCGATGGTACATGCTATGCACACGGAATCTCAGAGGCCCTATGAATTCAATGTGTTCAATAGATTTTAAAAGTAAATAAACGATTCCACGGATACTGTTAATTAGTATCTCTTTTTATATTTAATCATCCACATGAAATAAACGTAATTTTAGTTGTGGAAGGGCAAAAATAATTATTTAAAATTCGACGAAGAATTTGTGCAATGAGGATACATATCAATGTATATATAAAACAAACGGTGGTTTCGGAAAGATGGAGAAAATACAAAAAGAGGGCTAGTGCAAAAAAAAAAAAAAACTCACGCACATCAAAAACTTTTTGTTTCTGAAAGAATAATGAAGACAGAGTTTGCACAAAACAGAAGATATAGTATTCTCTCCAATCTCCTTTTCAAATATTCGCTCCTGTCACTTTAGTGTTTTCAAATATAGTGTGTTTTAAATAAAGCAACATTTGTCGTCTCTTTTCCACAACAGACACTGAAACCGAAAAAAAGTTCAAAATGCAGGGGTGCTAGCTGCCACCCACTACGAAGGGTGTACACATTACAATTTATTTATCCGTCCATATAATATATTATTGCCGCCTCCGTCTTGTTATCGCACAGAGACTCCAACAATCGCGTTCATTTCTACTTATTATTTTTGTGTGTGTGAATTGACCCCATAAGTGTGACGTCACCACTCCAAACAAATCGTAGCTAGGGGCGTCGTTATGGACGAATGCATGAGACTGACTTCTGCACCGAAAGAACGATCGGTCAAAAATCGTGACGTGGAATTTAAACTTACAAAAATGACAGCTAAAGCAAGCCGAGATTTCAAACCGGCCTCGACTAAAGTTTGCCGAGAAACGGCTGTTTCTGAAATAATTGCGACGCAACTTGCGGCCCTACAGACCTCTCAAGATGCCTGTTGCAGACGACGAACACACGAGGAACGTAAACAGAACGACTGAAGTTTGCCGTCTGCAACATCTTGAATCGTTTGCACACTGAAACGATTTTGATTTTGAATTTATTTGGAAGAAGGCAAGCCTAAGAAAACTAATCAGGTTCGTAAAAACTAATTGTATTTACGTGCGATACGGGATACTGTCAGACGAAAATCATCACAAGCATGGAGATCTCTAAAATACAGCGAGAAAAGCATCTGCTTAGATCATGATATCAAAGCGGCGTCAAGGCCTTTTTCTGATTTTTCAGCTAACGTGCATTGTAATGAAAATAATAATTATCTTGACTTTAACATGAGCGGTTAGAAACGAAAATCTTTGTTTTTCATGCTCGCGATATGGGTACGTGTTTCGTACCCGCCTTGTAATCATCAAACTAGAAAAAAATCCTACTGCTGTTTCAGTTTTAAGTAAGACTTTAAGCACGCATGACTGAGAAGGAACGGTTCTCCGTGCCTCTAAAAGCTTCAAGTTTACTCTTACTCCAAGTGTAAAAGATAAGAAGGCCAGAATGACCTTGCCTAGTCAGTCTCGTCCTAGCTCACTAACAAACATTCTAGGTCGAATGCCCGAGATGTCCAGTGTAGTAGATAATGAGCCGAGCGAGGCTTGGTCGACTCACAGCCAGCTGCCACGCCGACGCATCGCCGCTCTCTGCTGTCGCCGTCGACGCTCATCCTTTTGTTTCTCGCCACATGTTCGCCCGATTAAAGCTTTATTTTCTTCTGCTTTACGCTTGTCCATCCGTTTACATCTGCAAGATGTATATATATATATATATATATATATTACCGACAGTTCTTTTGATAACACAGATGTGCACTGAAGCCACTGTGCTGTCAAAATGCCTTGAAACGTGTGCTTTTCTGCACTTCGACCTTGATACACTTCACGTAGTCGTGCTACGTAATTCTGCTTCACGATGTTTTCACCTTCTCCAATATTGCTGAAGCGAGCTCCACGGGAAGGTGTTCGCGCGCTCGCACACCTCGAGCGTCGATCAAAGCTGTGCATGGGCACTCTTCGCTTCCGAAATTCCACGGAACCTTGACCCCGAGAATAGCAGTTTCGTCGATCGTCACCAACCTCATTCAACGCGGTCGTGTATTCCCTCAGAAAGAACCACTGAACCCGCGAAGCCATTGTGTCGTCTGCTAGCCAGAAAAACCGGTTCTTGAATCTTTAGTACGGACTTTTGTCATCACTTTATGGTACTGAGACGATAGAAAAAAGTATCCGTGATTAGATATTGAGAAGACACAATGCTTAAAAATTATTTACCTTTTTTATCAGACAATTTTTAAAATCGCGTCTAGCCACTACGAATTTGTCCATAACAACGGCCCTAGTAGCGGTTTGTTTGTAGTTGTGACGTCACACTTACGGGGTCAATCACCCGAGACTGGGGCGAGAAAACGAGAAACTGTGACCGTGGAAGAGAAAGAAAAAGGTGACAGGACCATAAAGTCTCATTTTAGACTGTCCTCCTGTCACCTTTTTCTTCCTCTTTTACGGTAGATATTTCTACTTTTCTCGCCCCGTGATATCCTGGGTTCAATATCACGGGGCGAGAATATCCTGGGCTCAATATAACGGGCCACGGATCCTGGGTTCAATCCCCACCCGTGCCCGTTTCGACGTGGATGAGCATCGTACTGGCGTGCGGTCGTGTATCACTACTGCGTGGTGCACGTTAAAGACCCCAGGCTAGCGGTTTTACCGCACTGGCTAAATTGCTCATCTACAGCTGAGACACCAGACGCCTCCTGAGGCAGACTAAATTCCGACTGTATAAACATACACAAAACAATTTGTTCGCCCCGAGATAAAGTCTCAATCGAGACTGTCCTTCTGTCACCATTTTCATTCTCTTCCACGATTTGATGTTTCTAGTTTTCTCGCCCCAATCTCCAGTAATTCATCCAAATGTTAATTATACACCAGTTCGCTTGCGCTTTCACAGAAATTTCGTTCATTTCTACATTTTAACGGATTTCTTTACGGGTGTTTCTTACAAGTACTGTGTTCAGAGTAGAAAACTGTATTTCGAAGGCACTGCGTCTAGCCAATGACCGTAGGTTGTAACGACAACCGGAAAACCACTGGGAAACGTTGATAGCCGGTGACCAATAGTGCTCCTTTTGTCACTCAACCGTGCCAACACTTACCCGCGACGAAGTGCCTTGAACATACTGGCATACTTGTTGTAATCTACGTCAGAGTTCTTCCCGTTGAAGCGAACGAATCATTCGCGTTGCCTCCCCGCAGCAAGTGACCAAGCCTTTTCGCACTTTAATGTTCGGACTCCAGATTTGCAAAAACCGGGAATACACAATGCCTGTTGTCCTCTTTTCTTTTAGCGTTTTTTGGGAGTTTTTGTGCGACAGATGATTTTAAAGACCGACGCCGTTTACGAGAGCAGTATCACCTGAAGCGTAGAACGATTTGCTCCGTAATGTGGTCCGTGTGGCTGTGCGGCGCGGCCGTCTGCTATCATAGATTTTAGAAAATGGTGAATATTTCATAGGTTATTTGTAGCTAAAAATGCATCCTATTTCCAAAGAGGACACTAGGGGTTACCATCGCCGAAAGACATCACAGACGGTTACGAGCATTTAGGGCAGCAGAACCCAACCGGTAAGCTGACCCCCGTCGACTTTTTAACATCCGTTCATAATACTAACGGACATTTCAGACATTTACATTGGGTGCATTAGCTTTTCTAGCACCCATTGCAACCACGAGGGCTGCAAAGATCCCATTGAGTTTCTCCCAAAAACTAATGCGACAAGTTCAACAGTCAAACATTTGCTAAAGTACCCAAGCGCCAGGAGGAACGCTGAGAGTATATAAGTACATCTGCTGCATACGCTCGCCTCCTTTGCATAAGGAATTCAAGGTAAATAAGAAACATAATGTGTTAAAGAATGTATGTGCAAAGGGACTTTTGTTTTAGAGTTTTGCTTTTAAACATATTCTCCATCAGACGTCAGGAAGTGCTGTGCGTGTATTTACGCTCACAACAATCACTTTGGGGCTTGAATGATCAAAAACAAAATGGTCTATTCTGATATATATGGCAGTTGCTTGTGTTTGTACTGAAGCAGAGGCTTCTCCATCGCCTTCAACTATGATTTTACCGTCTCTTAAAAGCACAATCTCTCTTCGTGAAGCAGGTAGGCATTCTGTCTGCACACAATGTTTAGTTATTATTTCCAAGACATGGGGCTTGCAAGCAAAATTGGAAGAGTAAAATGTCATACACTGTACCGGAACAATAACGTCTTGAGTACTACAATATCAGCATAAGTACAAATCTTGTTCCGTTCTTTGCTTGCAACTATAGAAGTCAACGATACATTGACCCGCGCTCAGCTGGCAAAGTAGGCAGCGCGCCCAAGGCCGAATAGTTATCGTGCTTGGCTCACACGCAGGGAGCCGAGGTTCGAAACCTGACCGGAGATTTACCACTTTGTTGTTTCTGCTGATGTCGCGTTCTCGTAAATTCGAGAACCCTGTCGCTTATTCGAGGTTAGAATGTTCTACTCACCGAACCTTTGCGCCTTTGTTCCAAATCCCACGCGTGGTCTACATAAGGGGCTCCACGTAGCGAGCCAGAGTCAGTCTCGCCCAACGCTGGTCTCGCCCTTGCGCTCGATCCTGCTGCTCGGCCTGCGACGCTAACCTTCCTCCCTTTTGTTTTTGGGTATAAGTTCACCCCACTAAACACTTAGCTTCTCCAGACTATTGGCCGCCTCATCATTTGACATTCGTGATATTTTAGTGGAAATGTGGGGTAACGCATGTCCATGCAGCGTACCCCTCCGAGGACCCGCAGTGCAAGACCGATTCCCAGCCCGGTGAGAAGACCGCTTTACGAGGAACTTGAAACTCAGGCTAGCCGCCGCACCCAGCGAGTCTCCTGAATTTGATTTGCTGCTGAACAAGCCCAATCCATAGAAGACGAAGATGGCAAACCAGTCGCAGACCCTGACCGTTTTTGCCGTCATTTACCTGCCCGACGCATCACAGAGGCTGCTCCGTTCCACGGTGACCTCTACGAGTGCGGGGAAGATTGAATCGATCAAAACAAACGGGTCGCCCGCCACAATGGCTGAGCCGACTAGCAGCGCCTGCAAAACGTGTATTTTTCACTGGAGTGGACTGCCAGGGCTGGTACGAAAATCACGAGCCTTCTTTTACATCGTGGGACGTTTTCAAAAACGAGCTGGAGAGGACGTTTGCCAACCAACACTGCCGAAAGAGAGCCGAAGACCTTCCTCGAACCAAAACCCAAGGCCCTAACGAGCGCGTCACCGGCTTCGTGGAAAACGTCCTGCGCCTGAGCGCACGTGCCGACCAACAGGCAACAGACGAAAAGATGTTGCGGGTCCTCATGAGCGGGGTGAGAGACAACATCTTTGGAGGCCTCGTTTGCAACTCGCCGGTCACCGTCTAAGCATTCGTCACTGAGGAAACAAACATCAAGCGCGCCCTCCAAGCGAAAGCTTCCTACTACAAACGACATTCAAGTGTCGCTGCATCCGTGCTGCTTAGCGGCGAAAACGCTCCTGGTAGGCCGAACATCCGTGAAATAATCCAGGAGGTCGTCAGGGAGGAACTCCGCAGGTTTCTGCCAGCCGCTAGTCGTTCAGCGGCACTCTCCATCGCCGAGGCTGTGCGCGAGGGAGTACAACGGGCGGTCCAACGTGAAGTTCCCATCAACACGACGACACCGGAGGAACCGACGATGAGTGACGCCGCAATGGTCCGACAAGCACCACCAGCCCCGCGTCCGTACATGGCTCGTCCCCAAGGTGAACCTCCAGCGCCGCAGTATTCCCGCCGCCAGAAAGATCGGGCGCATGTCCTCTCAGAACAAGCTGTGCCATGAAAGACCGATGTGTGGAGGACGGTCGATTGATGCCGATTGTGCTACCACTGTGGGGAAGTTGACCATACCTACCGCCGTTGCTTCTACCGGCAAATAGGGCTGTGCGGCTTCCATTCAGATGACCCACGCCCACGCTATGGTGAGTGACAGCGGGAGATTCAAGATTACCATCAGACGACCTCAGTCTCTCCGCCTGCACCTCGCCGCGGGTCCCGGACGCCGTCGCCATGGCGTCCAGCTTCACCGATGCACCGATGCCGACGTGAGAGGCGTGTCGCCCTTGCCACGCCGGGAAAACTAAGCGCGGCAACCCCTGGTGGTTTAGTTGCCGTAGACCGACGACGTAAAGAGCCTCCAAAAAGGCCGGAGGACTCCCACTCGACCGACGACGTGCATCGGAGCGACGCAACGATGCCCAACAGCCTCAACGTAATCATCGACGGCCGCGGCGCGTCGGCACTCGTGGACACTGGAGCACACCACACCGTCTTGAGTGGGAGGCTTTCACGCCGCCTTCGGAAAGAGACAACGCCATGGGAAGTCCATCAAATACGAACAGCCGTTGGGCAACTCATCACACCAGTTGGAAGATGCACTGCTAGCGTAAAGATCCGCGGTAAGACGTGCCCTGGGAAGTTCGTCGTTCTGCAAGTGTGTGCGAGAGACATATTCTTCGGAATGAACTTTTTCTGCGAATATTGCACCGCCATTGACCTCGGAGGAAACCGGCTGACGCTACGGGGGCCTGTTCCACCACAGGAGGAACTCAAAATGACGTCATCAGCGGTTTGAGTCCTCGCGAACCACGTAAACTTACCACCGCGGTCGAGTGTTCTCGTAACCCTCACGATCGATGAAGCTTTTTGTGGCGAAGTTATGCTCGAGGGAAGCCTCCAGTTGCTTCTGGAAAGAGGAATCGGCGTCGTACGAGACGAAACAAAGTTTCAAGAAGGGCCCTCCATGGTCCTGGTTACAAATGTTCGAAAAGAGCCGCAGCATCTTACGAAAGGTATCGCCGAGGGCCACATTGACGAACTCCAGAACTAAGCCGCATCGCTTCACTTTCGGATGAGCCGACTTCATCGCCTTCACTAGAGAACTCAGCCCCCGGAACCTGGCATCGACCCAAAGCTTCCAGCTGCTGAACGAGAACGGCTGCTTGACTTTCTGGGCAAATTTGGCAAATGTTTTCCCACAACATCAAGGGTGCGACAAACAACGGTAGCGAAGCACAGCATCGCAACCGACGACAACGCGCTCCCTATCCACCAGTCGCCATAACGAGTCTCCTTAAAGGAAAAGAAGGTGATTCAAAATAATGTCCAGGAAATGCTCGACGACGACATCATTCAACCCTTAAGAAGTCCGTGGGCGTCCCCTGTCGTCCTGGTAAAGAAGCAGAAACGGAACCCTGAGTCTCTGCTTGGAGTATCGTCTACTGAACGCTGTGAATAAGAAGGACGTCTATCCACATCCTCTTCATCGACGATACGTTAGACCGACTGCGCCACCCCCGATATTTTGTCGTCGATGGAACTCAAGAGTGGCTACTGGCAGATTGAAGTCGACGAACGCGACCGCGAGAAAACTGCCTTCGTCACTCCTGACGGACCCTCCGAGTTCAAAGTGAGGCCGTTAGGACTTTGTACAGCACCAGCCATCTTCCAGCGTGTCGTGGACACCGTCCTGGCAGGTCTGAAATGACAGATCTGCCTCGTTCACCTGCACGGTATCGTGGTATTTTGAGGGGATTTCGATGAACACGTGAGACGACTTCGACCCGTGCTTCAAGTCATCAAGAATGCCGGCCTGTCACTCAAGCCAACAAGGTGTTGGTTCGCCTATGGTGAACTCAAAGTTCCTTAGCCACGTTGTGAACAACAAAGGTGTACTCCATGACCCCGAGAAGACCCGCGCCGTAGCTGCATTTACGCCGCCGTCTGACAAGAAGGCCGTGAAAAGATTTCTCGTACTCTGTGCCTACTACAGGCGGTTCGTTAAGGACTTCGCCAAGCTGTCCGCACCGCTGACGCACTTCACAAAGGACGCGGTAAAGTTTGAGCGAGAAAAAAGAGCACCAGCGTTCATTTGATAAGCTAAAACGAAAACTCCAGACGCTCCCGATTCTTGGCCATTTAGTCCAGTTCGCTGAAACAGAGATCCACACGGACGACAGTAACATCGGCCTTGGCGCGGTACCAGTCCAAAGGCAGGACGGCGCAGACCGAGTCATCGCATACGCAAATGGGACGCTGTCGAACACGGGGAGAAACTACTCAACGTCTGAAAAGGAGCGCCTTGCTGTCGTCTCGGCAATAACAAAGTTCCACCCATATTTGTATGAAAGTCCTTTTCACGTGGTCACTTACTCTACTGGTGTCTACTTGCTCTACTGGCTCGCGAATCTAAAGGACCCGTCTGGACGCCTCGCCCGGTGGAGCCTACGACTGCAGGAGTTCGACATGACCGGGTGTACAAGTCCGACCAGAAGCACAATGACGCTGTCTGCCTGTCAAGGGCCCCCGTCGAGGCCGGTCCTGCCTGCAGCGAAGACGACGACGATGAGGGTTTCCTCAGCGCTCTGGATGTCAGCGACATCGCAGCACTCCAACGTGAAGACCCTGAACTGCGAGCACTTACCCAGAACCTAGAGGGACTAGCGAGTACGGTTCTCCGTGCTTCCTTACGAATCCTGCCTACCTTCTCCTTACGGCAAGTGGTGCTTTACGAGGAGAACTTCGCCGACAACAACACAGCGTAGCTTTTGGTTGTTTCTTCCAGCCTTCGAGAAGAAATTTTCAAAAGATGCCATGACGACCTAACGGCTAGGAACCTTGGCCACAGCAGGGCGCTCGCCAGAATTCGGGAAAAGTACTACTGGCCGAGGCTACCGAAGACGGTTCACCTCCACACTCGATCATGCCACAAGTGTCAGCGACGCAACAAACCGCCGACGAAATTTTCAGGACTTCTGCACCCGATTGCTCCCTCGTCCACGCCGTTCCAGCAAATCGGAATGGATTTTCCGGGCCCTTTTCCGCCGTCAACGTCGGGAAACCGCTGAATAATCGTCACTACAGATAACCTCACGCGAAACGCCGAAACGAAAGCCCTTCCTTCTGGGACTGCTATGGAAGTCGCCAAGTTTTTCATCGAGTACATCGTTCTCCGGCACGGCGCACCCAAAGCTCTGATCACGGATCGCGGGTCATCGTTCGTGGCACAGATGATGCGAAAGATCCTCAGTCTAAGCAACACCAACCACCGGCGAACCACAGCGTACCATTCTCAGACTAACGGGCTTACGGAACGCCTATAGACAAGACCACCGCCGACATGGTGTCGATGTACGTCGGCGTGGAACACATGACGTGGGACGAGGAGGTCCTGCAGTATGTGACGTTCGCCTACAACACAACGGTTCAAGGGACCTCTGGTGTTACACCATTCCAGCTGGTGCATGGTCGCAAGGTGACCATGATGCCTGACGCCATGCTACCTCACGAGCCAGTTGACGACGGAATTGACGACGCTCAGATGGTTGCGCAACGAGCAGAAGTCCGCCAGCTCGCTCGAGTCCGGATCCAAGACCAGCAGCGTGCCGACGCTGGCCGCTACAACATTCGTTGTCTGGACGTTCACTTCCAGCCCGGAGACCGGGTTTGGGAGTGGACACCCATACGACGTCGTAGCCTCAGGGAGAAGCTTTTAAAACGCAACTTTGGACCATAGAAGCTCCTTCGACGCCTGGAAGATTTCAACTACGAAGTGGTGCCCGGCGGAACGCACGCATCATCGCGACGCCGACCGCGACCCGAAATGGTTCACGTCGTTCGACTCAAGCCATTCTACGCTCGTTGGGAGTGTGGACTTTATATATTCCAAATTACTCTTTAGTTTGCCGTTGTTTTTATTTGCTTTGCCTTGTTTTGTGTTGCATCGGGGCGATGCACACTTAAAGGGCTAAGTAATGCCACGCGCGCAGCTAGCCAAGTAGGCAGCGCGCCCGTGGCCGAACGGTAGACGTGCTTGGCTACCACGCCGAGAGCCGAGGTTCGATGCCTGGCCAGGGACACCTTTTTTTATGTCGAATTCTGGTAAATTTGAAAATCCAGTTGCGTATTTGAGGCTAGAATGTTCTTCGCGCCGAACCTCTTACGCAGATTTGTTCCAAAAGCCCACGCGTTTACGTACGGGCTCCGCGTGGCAAGCCGGAGTCAGTCTCGCCCCACCGCTTGATCCTGCTGCTCTGCTGACATCGACGCCTGCGACGCTAACCTTCCTCTGTAGTTTTGTTTTGGGCACAAGTTCACCCCATTAAACGTTTATTTCCTCCAGTTAGTTTGCCGCCTCATTTTTAGTCATTCGTGGCAATATTCCGTTGCCAGTGCACTACTCCAACAGGAAGCAGACATGTTTCTACAATTCACACACTTGGGATTGCTTACTATCGGAGAGGCTACCATCGCCAGTCGTAAGCAAACGCAGGTGGCTTAGAAACCGGTTTTTAGCCTCTTTATTCATAATAAGCTGTAAGTTTGTGGACCGTCATTCGCACGTGCTTGATTTCAGCTAATCACTACCTTTAGAGTGAGACCAGTTCTGAGCACTCAGTGCAGCACCAATTGAAACTTACAGTTCAAACAAACATCCTTATGCTAGTTTCTTCATGCACATTTGCAAGCCGATCGAAACAATTTCAGGTAAATCAGCGTTTTTTTAAACCTCACTGCACAAGTAGACACTGCCTTTAATGACTCTTCTCTAGTTTCTTCATTTTTCAGCACAAAATTGCTGACCAACATGCTGAAACAGGCTATTTTGTTCTGTTTAATTTGCCCTGTAATCTATCAGTCAACTGAACGGTCTATCTATGTCTTCAATCTGATATAGAGTTTAGGTATACTATACCTATCACGTGAGCAGAGAGTTGAAATAATAGCAATAAGGCTAGTTCTTATTTGTCAAAGCAGGGCGTTTGTGTGGCCGAGCTAGGGTTTGGGACGCACTTGCTTTCTTGAGGTCCATGTAAGTTGCTGGTGAGAGTACTTCCACTTGTTCAGTAGGGTTTAACGTGCTGAGGGCTACTGAAGGTAGTTTTTCCGAGCCTCAACTTTCAAGGACACAAGAGAACTGTTTCATAGACTGACACTTAACTAGGTATTATGAGTCATGTAGATTGTCATTACCACGCTCATTTTGTTTATCAGTGATATCAATATCGTTTAGCATCAATTTCTTATTAGCCGATAATAAGAAGATGGTTTGGATGCAAGGTGCTGGTCCTCTGGTCCGAGGTATCAGGTTATAAACCAGACCGAGGTTGCTGCATTTCAACGGAGGCCTATTCCGTTGCAAATTCCGCCTATCTTCGCAGTAACTGTATTTTTAAAATGAAACTTCAAAGCTTTGCTGCAATTATTTCTATGAATTTCATAATTTTATTAGCTGTTGTGATAAGTAGGTAATGCTTTCTTTTATTCCTTATTTCTCTAAAAGTGGGCCTTCAACTCCTTCAGTTGGTGCTACAAGCCTACCACAACTTCTAGCCCAAGTACCAGAATGAAGGGACGAAAGCAAGGTGCGAGTGACTGTGGACTCACGACCCTAAAGGCGGCTAGAGCACCGGAACAGGTAATCACCAGAGCCCTGTGTGCTTCGTTTCTAGAGGACATGTTACTGTTTGAAACTGCGAAGCCTCATAGAAGCTATTGATAATATGCTGTTGGTAAGTTTAATTTTTTTATTCAGTGGAATTAAAACATTGAGTTTTGAAATTATTTGTGGAATTCAGGCAATTCCCTGTTCAATACGAGCTTAAAATAATTGTTATATATGAATATTTTCATCTCGTCTCGGGCAAGGTGTTAGGGTCGATTTTTTTTTTAAATTTTGATAAAACAAATATATATTTCACAGCATCCTGAAATGAAAGACAGTGTAAACGGCAAGCTTGGCGGATTTGTTGCTTGAAGTTATTGGCCATTGAAGCGTCCGAGACGAAAACTGCCGTTTCTTCAGCCTGTTAGTGATGGCATGGTTGACCACTCGCTATTTTGTCTCTTCTCAAACTATTGCACTAGCACTGTTTGGTGACAATTTCAAAATTGTTTTTTTTGCGCCTATTAAAATAAAATGTTATCGTATGGATTTTTTTTTCAATGCCGAACTGTGTCTTTTTGTGATTTCAGGCAAAGTTTGGCAACTTTGTACGCGTTTCCTTTTAAAGATATTTTAATAATCTTGCTACCATTACGAAGCTTAATCTTAAATATTTGTATTAATTATGAACGCAATATTGTGTTTAAAAATGTGTTATCTACATTTCAATTAACGAATGTTTCAAAGCTATGGCGAATTCGTGATCGATGTTCTCAAAAAACCCATTTTAGTTTTCTTCTATCTTAGGAGTAGTAAGGAATGAGAATGATTTGTTATAAAATATGAATAGCAAGTGTAGTATATTGTTCGTATGTCCGCAATTAAAGCTGAAATATCTTAAAATCTGCGCTGTGAATGCAACTTCGCATGGGCGCTATTATGGCAAATATTGTGTCATGGATATGATGAATGGCCTAATAATAATGCGTACCATCAAATTGAATCACAAATATGACTGGAATAATACGTATTGCGTAACAGCATTTTATATGAGGTTGTTACCAAACTACGATATGTAAAAATACAAGAAGGCAACAGATGAAGTGCTCGACAAATGAAACAAATAAAATAACTTATCAAAGGGAAAACATTATACAAAACCTGCAGAAAGAAGTTACGGTATAACGCGACTATAATAAATAACACATATATTTTTGTATGTCACACTTAACGAAAGTTCGCAAAAACTTGCAAATTACAAAGCAATTGATTGCACTCTGGGGACACTCTGGAAGACGATCGAGTATTGAATTTTATTTACATGTTGGTAGATTTAGTTAACAAGTTCAATGTTACGAACTTATGCTTGACTCATTACCGAAGACGTGGATCAATATTACTTATTCAGTGTATAAAACACACATCAAAGATGCTTACCTAATGTTTCGCACACACCCAATAAACACAAAAAGCTGAAAAAGTAAAAAACAAAAATACAAATTTTCAGCAAATCTTTATACTGTCACGAATTACTAATTGATGAGGCGGCGAATGACAGAAAAGAACTCACCATTTAATGGTGCGAACGTGTGCCCAAAACCAACTAGAAGAAGACTGGCGAAGCACGATGTAGATGGCGGCGTAACAGCAGGATCGAACGCTGGGGCGAGACTAATTGCGGCTCGCCACGCGGATCCCTTATGGACATGCGTATGCTTCTGAAACAATCGGCATAGAAGGTTCGGCGCGTAAAACATTTGAACCTCGAATAAACAACAATGTTCTCGAATTCATCGGGGCACGACATTGACAGAAATTGCAAAAAGGCGCGTCCGCTCCCAGGCATCGAACCTCGAACCCTTTTGCGTAGGAGCTAAAGACGATAACCAGTCGGCCACGGGCACGCTCACCGTCTCCATGCAACGTGCAAGTAAACAAAACGGAGCAAAACGAACAAAAGAAGCAAAACTAAATAGGCTGGTAAAACGCAGTTCCATCAAGCGTAGCACGGGATCACAGTCCACAGTCTTATCGAGCGTAGAACGGCTTGAGGCGCATGACGTGGAAAACATCAGTTCGTGGTGGGCGGCGTGATGATGTTCTTGTTCTATTGGGCATCACCTTGTAGTTCAGATCTCCGAGTCGATGAAGTAACTTGTAGGGCCCGAAGTAGCGCTCCAGGAGTTTCTCGCTTAAACCAATCGTTATATCGGGGTCCAGACAAGGTCTCCGGGCTTGAAGCCGAAGTCGATACCGATGTGGCGCTTTCCGCATATTTGTTTGCACGTTTCTTGTGCACATGTTTTCGTTACTCGTATTCTTGATTCCATGTTGGTAGAAGCCAGATAGATAGCTTCAATTGTGCTGTGAGTACCATGGGAACGCCGAAGTGGCCGGCAATTCTCCTTTTTCAGAGTTTGTCAACGATGGTGGCGCGGCCTCAAGCGAATAGCTTGAAACAATTTTTGGGGAAACCGTGATCTTCACTCCAACGTCTGCGCCAGCGCATGGCGTGCCACCCGGTCCGCGTGTTTACGTGTGTTCTCTGCTGGCGTTGTTTCGTCTTTCGCCATTCTGTACGTGTGTTTCTGTCGTCGCTTTGCGTGCATCCTTTCTTCGATATGGCTGAGGACAACCCTAGAGGATTAAAGAAAG
>JAZHYW010067466.1:0-28719 GCA_037355805.1 Ixodes ricinus | reverse complement strand
ACTTAGATTTAGCGGGGAAAATTTTCCGCTAGATTTAGCGGGGAAAATTTTCCGCTAGATATAGCGGGGAAAACTTTCCGCTAGATTTAGCGAGGGAAAATTTTCCGCTAGATTTAGCGGGGAAAATTTTCGCTAAGATTTAGCGGGGAAAAGTTTCCCGCCAGATTTAGCGGGGAAAATTTTCCGCTAGATTTAGCGGGGGAAAATTTCCACGCTAGATTTAGCGGGGGAAAATTTTCCGCTAGGTATAGCGAGGGAAAATTTTCCGCTAGATTTAGCTGGGAAAATTTTCCGCTAGATTTAGCGGGGAAAATTTTCCGCCAGATTTAGCGGGAAAATTTCCCGCTGAGATCTAGCGGGGAAAAGTTTCCGCTAAATCTAGCGGGGAAATTTACCCATCATGCACCGCGCGGACACGGCCGACTGGCGACGCCGACGGCAGCGGCGACAGCGACGCCGCTCAAGCCGGAAACGGGCGCCTAAGAGCCCCTCGCGCTCTAAAAATATAAGTTAGCTAACATGACATAAATGAAGTTAAAGCAAGTTGGCAGGCCAGCTGGTTGAGGATAGACATATAGTAACCCTGTGTTGCGGAGTTTCGTGTCTGTCCGTCCCCTTTTAGAGCGCAGCTCTTAGGCGCCTGATTTCCGGCGTGAACGGCGTCGCCGTCGGCCGATCGCCGTCGCCGTCGGCGTCGCCGTCGCCGTCGAGCGTAACCGCGCGGTGCATCGTGGGAAATATCCCACATAATGCACCGCGCGGAAGGAAGGAGGGGGAGGAGGAGGGGGAGAAGAAGGAAGGAGGAAGGGGAGGGGAAGGAAGGAGGAGGGGAGGGGAGGGTGGAGGAGGAAGGAGGAGGAGGGGGAGGAGGAGGGGGAGGAGGAGGGGAGGAGGAAGGAGGAGGGGGAGGGAGGGGAGGGAGGAAGGAGGAGGGGGAGGGGAAAGGAAGGGTAGGAGGGAGGAGGGAGTGAAGGAGGAAGAGGGGAGGGAAGGGGAGGAGGAAGGGGAGGGAGGACCCGGAGGAGGGAGGGATGAGGATGGGCGGAGGGGTAGTTGTTGGTAGGATGAGGGGTTGAGGGAGGAGGGAGGAGGGGTTACCACTCCCCTCAGTACCCTTCCCCTCCTCCTCCTCAAGAGCTGCGCTCTAGTTCGGCGTTACAGGGAGTTGTAAACGGCTTTCCATTTTTTAGAGGCGCAGCTCTTAAGGCCCATACGCACATTCGCGTTTGAGCGCGGTGCGTTCCGTAGCGGCAAGCGGACGCGTTGCGTTGCGACGAGCGCTTGCGCCAAACTTGTACGCACAGTTGCGTTGACACGCAGTCAACCGCAGTCAAGAGCCAATAAGAACGCGCTATCGTCGCTAGCGGCTCACCAATAGTACGCGAGATCCAAGGCAACATGGCGGCGCACAGCGACAGCGTCGAAGTGTTCGATCTTGGGACAATCCCGCCGGCTTCCCCGACGTTTTGTCAAGCTTGAACCATCGCAGCCTTGGAAAATACACTCCCCACCTCTCCCCAAAACGAAAAAGCAAGTTCTGCGAGCGAAGAACCGGATACGTCTCGCCGAGCCGGCCGAGTGGGGCGAGCCAGCGCCGGGGCGAGCGAACACGTCACCCTCCTCCCCTCTCTCGGCTTCTGATTGGTCGGACGCACCGCAACGCTTGGAAAAGTTGAGCGAGTCTCTACTCGCTTGCGTCGCGCTACGGAGCGTTGCGGGTAGGCGCGCGTCGCTCCGCAAGCGACCGCTCCTGGCCGCAAGGACGCCGCAACGCACTCAAACGCGTTCAAACGCGAATGTGCGTATGGGCCTTTAGGCGCCCGTTTCCGGCTTGAGCGGCGTCGCCGTCGCCGTCGGCGTAACCGCGCGGTGCATGATGGGATTGAAATTCCCCGCTAAGTTGTGCAGAAGACCTACTCCCCACTAAATCTGGCGGTTATCCGCTACACGCCGTCTGGCGGAAAATTTTCCCCGCTAAACTCTAACAGCAAAATTTTTCCCGCTAAATCTGGCGGAAAATTTTCCCCGCTAAATCTAGCGGAAAATATTCCCCGCTAAATTTAGCGGGAAATTTTCCCCACTAAATCTAGCGGAAAATTTTCCCCGCTATATTTAGCGGGAAATTTTCCCCGCTAAGTCCAGCGGAAAAATTTCCCCGCTAAATTTAGCGGAACATTTTCCCCGCTAGATCAAGTGGAAAATTTCCCCCGCTAGATCTAGCGGGAAATTTTCCCCGCTAAATTTAGCGGAAAATTTTCCTCTCTCGAGGTCACGTGACCCCCAGGCCACGTGACCCCCCCCTCCCCGAGGTCACCTGACCCCCTCCCCCCCCCCGTGCCTTCCCCTCCTCCTCAAGAGCTGCGCTCTTAATTCGGCGTTACAGGCAGTTGTAAACGGCTTTCATTTTTAGAGCGCAGCTCTTAGGCGCCCGTTTCCGGCTTGAGAGGCGTCGCGTCGCCGTCGCGGCAGTGCGCCGACGGCGACGGCGACGGCGACGGCGACGGCGACGGCGACGACTTGGGTTTCCGCGGCGGCGACGCCGACGGAGACGCCGCCGCAGAAACGGGCGCCTAACGAGCTGCGCTCTTAGGCGCCCGTTTCCGGCTTGAGCGGCGTCGCCGTCACCGTCGCCGTCGCCGTCGGCGTAACCGCGCGGTGCATTATGGGTAAATTTTTCCGAAGGGACCAGAGATCCTCCCGAAGGAACCCGAGGTCGTCCCGCAGGAACGCGAGGTCCTTCGGGAGGACCTCGGGTCCCTTCGGGACGACCTCGGGTTCCCTTCGGGAGGACCTCGGGCTCCTTTCGGGAGGACCTCGGGAGGACCTCGGATTCCTTCGGGAGTTGCATGCAACAGGTTGCATGCAACCTGTTGCATGTAACTTGTTGCATGCAACTGGCATGCAACCTGGGTTGCATGCAACCTGTCACATGCAACTGGCATGCAACAGGTTGTATGCAACCTGTTGCATGCAATCCAGGTCGCATGCAACCTGGTAACGTCATCGGCCTCCGCATCGTCATCGTCCTCATTACTGATGACGTCATCAGTGACATCACTGGTGACGTCATCGGCATCCGCATTGTCATCGTCATCATCACTGATGACCTCATCAGTGATGTCACTGATGACGTCATCGGCATCCGCATCGTCATCATCATCATCATAGATGACGTCACCAATGACGTCGCTGATGACGTCATTGGCATCCGCATCGTCATCGTCATCATCACTGATGACGTCATCAGTGACGTCACCGATGACGTCATTGGATCGTCAGCGTCAAGGTCACGTGACCCCCCGAGGGTCACGTGACCCCCCTAGGTCGCTCGACTCCCCTTAGGTCATATGACCCCCCCCCTTCAGTACCATTCCCTTCTCCTCCTCAAGAGCTGCGCTCTAATTCGGCGTTACAGGGAGTTGTAAACGGCTTTCAATTTTTTCATCTCCTCGCTCAAGGGTTACCCATGACATAAACCCGTTAGACTGCAGGTAAAAAAGACAAACGCTAAAAGGCCTCGACATCTTTCAATGTTTGTGTCGTTTTTACATGCATCCCGGGGTTTATGTCATGTTCAATTTAAACCAGCTCGCTTGCGCCCCTTGCATTCACTTCAAGTTAGCTAGCCAAACAAGAAGCAAACTTGAAACGCGATTACATTCCAAACGCGCGGCTAGAGCAAAACGATATAGACAATTTCAAGCAAGGCGTCTCGGCTAGTGCCTCATGCGTGTAAGCACATATGTGACGTGCGCCTGAAGGTGCCTCTTCCAGGTTCGCGAACACACATGCTTGCTTGCACAAGCAAGAAACGGCGGCGACCACACGCCGTACTTGCGATATGCCTGGAGACAGCCAGAGCCTATAAACTACGTTTCAGCTTGGGTCCAGACGCAGCCGATGCTACAAAGCGCGGGCTCCAGGCTTCCAACGTCCCTGCCAAGCACGCGCGCTCGTGCAGTAAGAGGCACTGTTCAGGGCCACACGCTCGATGACCTGTAGCATCGGCTGCGTCTGGACTAACTGAAACGCAAGTATACCACTAAATTACTAAGCATCAAGGAGAATGCTGGGAATGTATGTACACGCGCCACACGCGCGCGCCTTCCCCGTATAAAAGATTCGAAGTAAAACACCAAAATAAAGCGTTGACGAACGCGCGTGCATGGTGCCATTTTGTTTTACGCATTTGCTTTAGAAAAGTTACTACTGCTGACACCAGCACGTGCAGCGCGTGTAACTACACTCGCAGCATGGTCCTTAGTGCTTGGGGAATTTAGCAAAAGGTCTATATGCAAGCATGACGCCTCACTGGTGCCCCATGAGTGGAAACACGTGCAGAGTGAGCGTGAACGTATACCTGTGGCAAGCTTGCAATTGCACGCACTAGCCCGCACGAGCAGAGACATGGCGGCGGCCAGATGCACTGCTTGCAATCGTCTGAGCTTCTGGCAGGTGCCATCTTGAGAGTTTTTGAATATGGCGCGCGCCTTGCTTACAATTCGAGGCACCGAACGAGCACTTGCTGGGCTGCAAAGATGCACGCTCAGTGTACAGGGATAGCGACGGCCGCGTCCAAAGTGTGTTTGAATTTGACTTATTGACTGAATTTCTCTTGCACCCTACGAGGTAAAGGGCGTATATTATTCGCGTACCTCGTTGGCCTTTTTGTTTTGGCCTACAACCCGAATGCTCGCCCCAAGGCTGGCCCCGGAACTCGCAGCGGGTCCGATGACCTCGGCTCCGTCACGGGCGGCCGTCGAGCGGCGCCAGTGTCCACCCGGCCTCGAGTACCTGCAGCTCATCGACCAGATGCTCGTGCACCAGCAGATTCAGTTTATTGAGCGTGAGTGTGTACTTGTTAATTCATTCACTCATACAGGTTAAAGGAGACAATGCAACATTTTCCGTACTTTCAGCAAATACCGCTTAGATCTATTGCTCGGCATTCATAAATCATAACAGGAAACACGTATTTGTCTCTTAACAGACGCAATGGCAGTCGAACAAAAAACTTGAGAAAAACGAGCAGCGCGCACCTCTTCAGCTCGCAGCCAGAACAAGCGGCCACGTGACCTGGAGCAGATTATATGCCGCCCATGTTTATCATAGCCACATGCTGGTGCCGGCAAAGCACAGGATTCCCGCTGAGTTCCATATGTTTTAAAGGAGACATAAAATAATTTTTATACTTTCGCGAAATGCCACTTAGAATCATTTAATAACGTTAAAACTTGAATACACCTGCTTTAGTTGTTTTTCTACGCAATGGCAGTGGCAAAACAAAAATTAGAAAAATATGAGCATCGTCCGATCCCCTCAACTCGGAGGCAGAACAAGCGGCCACGTGGCCTGGTGCCCTATCCTATGCCGCCAACGTTAATCATAGCCACGCGCTGGGGTTGGCAGAGTAGAAAACGCGTGCTGAGCTCCAGGCATTGTTAGAGTTCGGCTACTCTCATCACTGCAGTGGTCGGACACGAGCCACTAACCGGAGTGTCCGCCGAGGCACTGATTGTTACGAGCCGAAGTCGAGTGCTCACGCAGTTCTCGTGTCGTCAGGCGGGTGGTTTCGGTACCACAATTACGTCATCAAGCTTTGCGAAGGCAAGACTGAAATGAAAAGTCTCTTTTATCCTCGCGATTTCATCGCGACAAAGAAAGCTTGTGAATCAGTTGCGATCTGTGCGAGTATACTTGGGCCAGACTAGGACCACTACGCCTCTGCAAAGTCATGAATATCGTTTCATGACCCCTAAGATAAGGTACAATTATGCAAAAAAAAAAAAAAAAAGAAGAGAGGCCCAGATTTAAAACCGCAGTCAAACCGAATGAACTGGTGGTGACAACTAGGAATAATGAAGATAAAGAGTGAAAAACATAGTCGCCATATTTTGCTATGCATTAAGATATTACGAACGGAGATGAACTCAGGTCTCCAGCACATCGTCGGGTATAGTGCTTTTAGTGTCGCACTTCTGAGCAATACGTAAAACAACTGTACTTCGTTCGGTTACGTATTGCTGTTCTTTCCTGTATCGGAATGGAACTCTCTTCCTTCTAGCGTTTTTGAGGCTGCCGATTTCTGTGATGCCATTGATAGTTATTTTTCTTAGATGTGATTACTTTTTGTATAGAAACCTTGCATGTTAGTATTTTGCACGTCACTCTTTTGTATGTGTATTTATTGATATATGCCTCGAATATGTATAACGATGTGTTTTTATTTTTGGTTTCACAAGTGCTTGTTGTATTCTACTTGTTGTTTTCCACTCCTGCTTGGGCCAGTCTTTGGCCTGCGGTATGTTCTAAATAATAAAAAATAATTCTCTGTAATGCCGAATTAGAGCGCAGCTCTTGAGGAGGAGGAGGGAACGGTACGAAGGGGAGGGAAGGGGGAATTTCCCCACTAAATTTGGCAGAAAAATTTCCCCGCTAAATTTGGCGGAAAAATTTCCCGCTAAATTTGGCGGAAATTTTCTCCCGCTAAGTTTAGCGAAAAAATTTTCCCGATAAATCTTCCACTCAATTTAGCGGGGAAATTTCCCGCTCCCAACTAAATTTAGCGAAAAAATTTCTTTCCATATTTAGGCACCGTGTGACGTCACCCTTCTGACCCTCATGACGTCACTCGGACCTTTGTGACGTCACATGTGACGTCACGTCATTATGGGAAGCGTCCCATAATGCAACGCGCGGTTACACCGACGGTGACGGTGACGGCGACGTCGCAAGCCGGAAACGGGCGCCTAAGAGCTACGCTCTAAAAGGAATGTCTCATCAAATTGAAAATAGGAAAGCGAAATTTTACCCGTACGAAAATGTCAGATCGGAGCGGTTCCAGTTCGGAGCCGTGCGGTTCTAAACTTGTGGACAGTTCAGATCCACGCGAATCCGATCTGGTACCGCGCGGTTCTGGGTGTAACCAGTCGGATCCAGTGAGAAGCAACGCACTGGAACCGCACGGTGATGAATGGATCCGATCCGTTCCCCTCGGTTCCAGTAGGGTCTGCTCCCAGCCAGCGGGCGCGCACATGCGTGACTGGAGGAGGAAGGGGAGGGGGGGGGGGGTCGGCGGGGAACTTTCGCTCGCAGGTCACGTGTTAGGGACAGGAGCATCCGCTACGCAGGCGCTGCGAGCGGGCGTTCTCCGCGCGCGCGCGCCTCGCTTTGTCTGTTGCAGTCGGCGGCAGCGCTCCGAGAGTTTAGGTTCTTCTTCCTCTCGTCGGACTGTCGCTCGGCGCTCGCCCGGCGGCGACGTTCGCGCTGCGGGCGCACGGATACTGACGCGCCCATCGTTTGCCCTGGATGGATACCCACTGACCTCGGCTTTGAATCTTCATATAGTGTGAAGCTGCCGACCCATTGCACTTTGGCTCGGCATCTGGATGCGCTTGGCGCTGGTGTGCTTGGTGACAATACTTGGACAACTCGGATACCGCTTGCCCGCCGGAACTTCCCGATGCACTTAACACTGGATACTGAGCTTGTGCGTGCTGTGTGTGTGTTCCGTGCACCGTGTTTGGGGACGACGCCTGGACGACCGTGTGCGCCGCCGGAATTACCGCTGCCTGGGTCTGAAATCGCGACGATCTCTCGCTTGTAACGGCTAAGGGCATCGCGCGAAATACTTCTGTAGTCCAGTGGTGAGCGCAGCGGTAATTCCGGCGGCGCACCGCCTGGGTCTGAAATTGTGGGCACCGGTTTGTACCGCGCGGTACCAGTGGTTCTGCAGAACCACTGGAACCAGCCGGTTCCGCCTGGATCTAAAATTGGGGCACCAGTTTGTATCCCGTCTGGAACTGCGCATTTCCAGGCTGGATACAAACTGGTGCCCCAATTTTGGGTCCAGGCGGAACCGGCATTTTTCATTCCGGCCTGTATCTGACATTTTTGTACGGAGAGAACCTCGTGTGTGAAGTAAACACTTCAGTGAAAGCGACTGCGTGTATTCTGTTGGTTCCAATGTGTTCTGTGAGTGCTGGTCTCCGATTAGTTCCGAGTTGATTCCTTTTTTACAGCGAAGCTATTTATGGCTAGGATTGCGTGGATTTTTCGTGTGCGTGACCAAAAACACTACACTCACACCGCCGCACGCGCACGCCTTCCCCGTTTAAAAGATTTGAAGTAAATAACCAAAATAAAGCGTTGACGAACGCGCGTGCAAGATGCCATTTGTTTTACGCTTTTGCTTTAGAACAGTTTCTGCTGCAGACGCCGGCACGCGCGGCGCGTGGAACACCATTCCCTGCATTGTCCTTGACGCTTGGGTAATTTAGCAATAGAGAGTTTTAGTAGATCGTTCCGATGACTCCGATAACGATACCCGATACTCTGCCTCCGCCTTTGCGCTTACATATATAGAATCGTTATCTGGGGTATCGGAGGTATCGGAACGATCGACTAAAACTCTCTAATATGTCTATTCAGTAGATTAGTTATCAATAGGCACTATTGTCAAGATCAGTAGACTCTCAGCTAGATAATAAAGGTTTCTCGAAGGTTTTCTCGCTGTGCGACCCGCGTCGGCCATGTTATACGCTCGCACCGCCCTCTCTTTCTCGTCGTTCAGCGCTTTCGTGCCTAGTTTCTTTTCCTTCCGCTCTCCCGGGGTGGCGGTCCCGTCGCGCGTGTCTAGTTTCCTCCGGCTCCTCGGGGCGGGTCTCTGTCGTGTGCTAAACAGCTTCACTGGTCATCCACCTTCACAGGGTAGAATGGCTCATGATTTTCTTTTTTAATGGTGGAAACCAGTAAAGGAACATTTCCTCAAACTAACTGACAGGAAGAAGCGGTGGCTGGCTTCCAGACTCGTTTCAAATAAATATCTGCTTATTCACCCGATTGACGCGAAACGTGCGAGACCCACTCGCGATCGAAGTCTTAAATCTACTAAGTCAGCGGCACTTGAGCGTCCCAAACAATGGGGAATACACCTGCTATGAATTACTACCATTTGTATGATTAATTTTCGCGGACCCAAATGCGCATGATGCGGGATGCGCTTCTCAGCGAGCGATTTGTATATTTGTAAACAATTCTTAGTAAAAAGAGGATAGCACAAATTAGTCAATCGTCTGAATTTGCAGGGCCATGGCCAACAATTCAATAATTTATGAAAATTTTTGCTTTTCTTGCGTGCAGAAGTCGCGATGTGACAAATATCTTTGCCACGTAATCGATGCGAGAGGAGCTGAGCGTCAGTTGCTGACGAGCATTTGCTCGTCAGCAACTGTCGAGTCACACTTGGATAGAAGCGTCGAGTATGGCGGGTGCACAGCTACAAAGTCAGTACGTCATTACTCTGGTGAATGCAAACAAGCGTGCGGCGGTTTGCAACACAACTGTGCGCGCGTGCACAGCTAAAAAATACAGCACGTCATTTACTCTCGTGAATGCAAAAGCTCTTTCTACATGTTATATATTTAATAGCGGAAAATCTATTTACAAGTGGAACGTCTGCCCTGAGGCATACACCGTAGTAACCGTAGCGTTCAATATGACATGACAATCAGTCGTCGTCTTGTCTCACATGTGGCAAGCACCACGTGCAAAGCTGCCTAACGGGGAACAGAGTGGACATCTATGACACTACAGCAGCCTCCACAGATACGAAAAAAACAAGAATCAGAAAGGCTGTGAATAGCCCTGACGCACGCCGCGCAAGCTGTAATGTGAAGCTCCAGGGTTGTTTTCGAACATTTTAGAGCTTTTTTTCTTTAATACAAAAGCAATTTTAAGGCGTGGTTATGCATTAGACAGATCACTCACAAAAACGTTCTACACGTTTCTTGAACAAATGAACAGCTTCTAGAAAAAACCGGTATATGGTTCACACATCTAGAGAAACCTGAGGCGACGGACGCGTCGTCTCCGGTTTTTTCAGGTATGTGTAACATAAAGCAGTTCGCCTGTTTACTTACTCTTCCTTCTATCGGCTTGTTTTCTTCCAAGCTCGGTGTTTATCTAACACGAGGCCCACTGAGTAGATTTTTGACGTCATCTTCCTCCGTCGAGCTCGGGGCACAGATTAGGCTCGTCTGATTCACCTGCCCCTGCTGCACCGGTGCAGAGAAGTGTAGGGCAGTCTGCTTCCGGTTGTGCCGGAAGTAGACACGACCGGAAGCACTGCCCCACACATTTCTGCACCGAGGCAGGAAGTGCAGGTAATCGAACGAGCCTGCTGCGTACCGCTTCAGCGTTCGGCGGGGACCCGTGCTTTACTGATTGAACACGAACTGAGCACACTACTTCAAGGACACGAACAAATCACGTTGCATTTTCTCCCGCCGCTACCGACTGATTACCGTCCGGTCAGTGTTCCTCCGCATTGCACAAATATTCCGAAATTGATGCGCGCGTTGCGCTAACGTCTGTGAGGGTCGGTGCATGCTGCTCCACCTCAAAGACAAGATACACTGGACAAACAAACAAACACACACACAACACACACATAAAAAAAGGTTTATCCAAAGAGGCTCAGCAATGAGTGCCGGGCCTTACCCGCTGTCTTTCTCTTCCACAAGCCCACACGTCACATATCTCGTCAATGCTACTAGATTTCCATAAATCTAAAAACGTTGACTTCCTATGTTGATCCGTGGAGCGATTAGATTCTGTCCCTGGCACGTGGTGGTGTTTATTTCGCGCATGCTTAACTTGTATCCGTCACAGCGCGCGTTGCATTGTGGGAACCTGTGGGTCAGGAGCAGAGCGCGTATGGAGTTTTCTTCCCACTGACTCCCACAATGCATAACGTGGCATTACGAAGCGATGAGAGCTTCGAGTTTCGGAATAAGACTATTGATCTTAAATGGTATACCAAGGCTGGCACTCTTCAGAACGTTATCTTGCTAGTTCAGTCGGATTGGGTCTTTTATAATGATCCAGAAAAGCATTTTTCACATCTCCCGTTGCTTGCATTTGCCTTCAGGTTTTCGAAAATACCATTCCGCCAAGTGCGGACCTGGTGCACCGAGATGCCCTTTTGTCGTACATTTCGGGCCTTTTGAAGAACGCCGATCTGATTCCAACCACGTGCGAGGTGCTGGAGGAGAAAGACGTATATTCCAGTGCCGAGGAGGTGACCCGTAAGTATTTAAACACTGTGGTTCGCTAAATCTTATTATTATTTTTTAAGAAAGTCTGCGAGATATTTAGATTTCCTCAAGGCAGGCGATCTGCCGCCCAACAATGAAGATAAAACGAAGGTGCTCTCAAACGAGCGCCGAAATGGTCTTTCTTGTTTTAAATACGTAGAAATCGATAGGGCCCGCTGTTAGCGCTTCTGTGACATGTAGCCTCGATGGCGACGTCAAGCTGATGACGTCACGGTGCTAGGGTGACGTTACCAACGATGATCAGATGAAATCACCAGCTTGACGCTGTGATGTCATGGTGTCACATGACGTGACCTGGCATCCCGTCATGAAATCACGTGATGTAACTTCGCGTAACACCTTAGAATCAAGTAACACCATGCATGACGTGCATCGGGTCGCCACGTGGCACTGCGACGAACAATACTAGATTAGCTCAGTTAGGGAACTGCCCCTAGACGCTGCTTGCACGAGCAGTTCTCCCTCTCTACCAACGGCTCGACTCCCGTCGCTCGACGCGCCCCTGTTATGGGGGAGGGCTGCTATGGTAACCTGCAGCGCATTCTATAGAATGCGTATGTTTCCAAGCAAGGCGTCTAGATGAGGGCTTCGCCGTACTCTATGGAACACACACTTTTGAAACGAAAATCTAGATGGCGCTTTAAACAACAGAAGGCGCACTGAAGGGAGTGGTAGCCCTCGCACACTTCCGGTCCGCGTATATTTCCTAATTTTGCGCATCATTCTTGTACCAAAAGAGTAAATTAAGTCTGATAGCACTATAAGCGAACATTTACCGAAGATAGTGCATAGATTAAATCTCTCAAATACTGCAAAACCCGCCGTCTAGTTCAGAACCGGAAGTGTTCGAGGGTTACGTGCACACTGGCACCACCACGTTTCAACTCGCACGAGAAAGAGCGATTAGGAAGAACGAGGAGGAGCCCTACATATGCTAGGCATTTAGACCATTACAAAAAATGCGAAAAAGACAGTCCTTTTTTTCTTTACTTCCTCGGCAAAAAAGTAAAAGAGGGCTTTTTTCCAGGATTGTTTACGGACCTGAGCAGCCATTCGACCCTTGTGACGAACGAAGAGAAGCTTCTCCTCCACAAGGAGGTCGTCGAAGAGGTGGCCAAGCTGTGGGCCGACCACGAGGCCGGTGTTGCGCCCTTCCGCTCTACCGTGTTTCTGGTGCGCGCCCAAAAACCCCGACCCTAAAGGACGGTTCACACACTTGCGTTTCACTGCGACCGACTGCGACTGACTGCGCCGCAACTTTCAGCGATGGTGGCACCGCGGTGTGAAAAACGCGCTCCCTAGCTTCAGGATGATCAGCTTCACAATAAAAGGTTTGTCCATACCTGCCTGACGTGAAAAAGTAAAGTAAGGCTCTAATAGAGCTCGTATACAGAAAAACTAGACTTACGCGTCGCAGACTCAGCCTCGTACCCCTGTTCTACGACGATCATCCAGATGACAGCCATTTTGATGGGCACCAATGCGCCCCCTATAGGTCGTGAAAGTTGCGAATACAAAAGACACGCGGTGTTCCGAATTCCATGCCATCAGGTGGCTCAAATAGCAGTTTACCTTTTTGCCGCAAATATGGCGGTAATCGACCTGCAGTCTGTAGTATTTTTGCGGGCGCCGTCACCTTCGCAGGTCAATGCCGGAGCGCAAGTTCTAAGTGTCTGCTTCCCAAGCTGAAAATCAGTCCGCTTCCAGCTGGATTGGGGAACTGGAAAGGAGGTGGTCCAGCTGGATTCCAGCTGGACCCAGCTAGAGAATCCGGCTGGACTGCCCCATCTTCAGTTCCATAGTCAACTGGAAGAGAGACGATTTTCGCCTGGAATCTTGCAGCGGTTGTGGTGACGTCAGAAAGACGCCGAGAATGAAAGATAGTGGGTAGACCTCAAGGCAGACTTGCTTTGAGGTCCGCCCACTATCGCTCCAGTCAGAGCCAATCTGGAGACTCGGCGTCTTTATGACGTCACCGCAGCTCCCTGCGCATGAAGCAGGCGACTTTCTCACCGCATAGGAGTCGAGAATGTGTGTTTTTACCTTACAATTCTTTCTGGATCACTCAGATTCGATGGTGATGAATATACAACCGGTAAGGAAGAAGCTCCGGCCCACGTCAAAACCATGTGATGGATGATAAGCACGTAGCGCTCCCCGCATGCGTTTTGTCGGTAAAGATTGGGTTGCATAAGCTGCCGCGGCAACAGCAGCGTACGAAGTCTTTCATATATAAAAAAAGATTTGGTACAGTGCATTTACTTTCCTTTCGTCAATTATTTGGTACATACCTTTTTGCTGTTTACAAACATGAACTGCCGCTTGCGTCCCAAGCGACTTCCGGTCGCACCAGTGCTTAGCAAGCCTCTATGAGCTTGCTTATGTCACCAGTGCTAGAAAGCATAAATGCCACACGGACAACAAAGTTGGAAATTTAACGAGGGCCTTCGGCTGTACAATATTAACACCTACATCTTGGAGGAGGCAAATCCGGTTTACAAAAATACTCAAAACATTTTGACAGATCTCGCACTCCTCCTTTCTTTTGGCGTTCACCTGGAGAATTTTTTAATGGAAAAATATTGCGTGCGGTTAACTAGCAATTCAGAAATTCACTTCCACTAGGAAGAGAAAGAGAAGAAAAAAGCACCCGCGCGTCGTTTGCTCCGCGAGGTGGGCTGTACCTAAAATCCGGCTGGCGTTCAAACTCGGTTTAAAATCGCGTCATTTTGGAAATTTCAAGCGCAGATGCGCAGATTTTAATATGCAAGTTATCGTGTAATGCTATGCTCGATAAAAATACTAACCGGGTCTAACTGCGCTGTTACCTGCGTGCAAATAAAAAAAAAGAGAAATGGGAAAATTGTGTCAGAGTGGCCGGTCCTCCGGCGAAAAGTAAATCCGGTTGCTGTAGCTTTTTTACTATACAAAGTTCGTACTGCTGTAGGCCTTTAGCGACAATGAGTGGAAGTCTGGAATAATAAATAAAAACGTGCTCTCCTGACGCAATAGACGCAGTGGTTGAGGGTAGTACTGCCGGCTGACTCCACTGCTAATGAAGTAACGGAACAAAGATACGCTAGTTGATCCTGAAATAAAACAACAGAGCGCTATAGGCTGATTTTGGAGTGGCATATAAATATTCTAAGAACGCGAACCACTTCACAACGGCAGCCACGAGCGAGAGTTCGATGTTCTGGTACAGCACCTGCCGGTACAGCCCAAAGATGGAGAGCGGCAACCTCCCGGTTTGTCGTCTGCTAGCGGAATCGGGCGCGTGCCCTCTCTCTCGTTTTACCCTCGCCGAACCTGCTGAACTTCCCGGATGTGTGGAGAGGGCGCTGCGGTCAAGCAAAAATGGCGCCGCCCTGAGAGCGCTAAATGGGATGGTCTATTGCCGGAGCGAGAAGGAAGCGAGTAAAGGCTACGCCAAGGCTTCGTTGCTGGCATGGGGAGGCAAGAGGAAAGGACTCATGGGGCAACAGAGTTGCAACAGAGCGGGGCGTCTGTCTCGTGCAGGCAACATTGGCGCATATCCTTTCCCAATCCTCTCCCTCAGGGATTTGAGTTGCGCCTACCCTCACTAGAGCCTCCCTAACTCGCACCAGCGCCTTTCACCCCTCCTGTGGGGCCCGACAGCCCACCCCCGAAAGGTCGAGGGCCAACATAAGGCAGGGAGGGTGTCAAGAAATTTCATGGAGAAGGAACTTCGTGCTCTCTGCCTTTTGTAAACTCGCAGTTTCGCCCTTTGATTTGTTTATAGGACTACTATGGGCCCTCACATGGTGTGATAACAAGAATTAAAATAACACCGCCCACCGTGTTTCTTTTATTTTTTTATTTTGATAGAACAAGAGAGTAATTACACTGTCGTTCCCGTTGAGTGCATTTGAAAATAAATCAAACTCAACATGTCTCGAAAAAAAAATGTTTTTCATATGGCAGTTTTTGTGATCCTGACGATTTTTATAGCAGCAATCCGAGAAAATACTCGCATTTTAATGGTGACATTTTCTGAAAGCGCGAATCTCTATACTCCAAGTGTCAATAGTTGTGTGCAGTGCATGCGAAGGCAACGCCAGGCGAAGAGAGAAAGGGCGAGCACTAGGAAGGCGGGAGGGGAGAGGAGGGCAAGGGAGAGCGAAGTGAGAGCACTAGGAAGGTAAGAGAGGAGAGGATAGTGCTTGCCCTTTCTCCCCTCGCCCGGCATTGCCTTCGCCTGTACTGCACGCAACTAGTGACACGGGGTATAGCTCGCAGCTTTATATTTGGCAGTTGGTCCCGCTGAGCGAGAGTTCGTGTAGCCGAGGTCAGTCTTTGAGCGAAGAGCTCACACTTACACTGCCGTAGAAGAATTACCGTTCAGATGATGAACACGAAAAAAGGCCGGGAAACAACAATTAAATTAAACACAAGGCAAGAACAGTGTCCAAATAGGAAGTGGATAAACTGTACTACATGTCTTATTTGAGCCAGTTGGTACATACTTGAATAGGGTCAGCTGAACAATGGACCTTTTTCACATACCGACGGCACCAGGCGGTGGCTGCACGAACTAAAAATCGAGGAAGGGACCTACCTGCGCTACCAATCGATAATGGGAGCTACGCTACCAGTTCTTCGTTCTGAGCAGCCGTGCCCAAAGCGCCGTCCAAGTGGGGCATCCGTGGCGTCCACTTAAACGTCGTGTTATTCTTTCCGTCCGCTTTCTTTTTTTGCGTAACACAATTATATGTATGCTGCAATTACGTTTTCTACTCGCTGATCTACAGCCTCCTTCCGAATTTCCTCGATTTTTGGTGCCAACTTCCGCCGCTTGCACCGGCGCTCGCGCGTGCGCAGAACTCTTCTCGGAAAAGGTCCATTACAAATTAGAAAGACCGTGAGAGGAAAGACACACGCACTATCAACCTATCCGGGGCGGCACCGGAACGCATATGCACGGGAAGCAATCGAAGCCCTGGCCATCGAAGACGGTGGAATGTGCGTGAGCACCCCGTCTATTACAATCCACGCGAAAGAAAGGCAATGCTTGGACTGGCACGAGCCGCATAACACCCTAATGGGTGCAGCGCGCGGGCATGGGGGATGGCTTTTACCACTAGCTCTAGTGCAAAGGAAAAAGGAAGACGAAGTATTAAAGGAAGCAAGTTGATAGTCAGCGGTGTGCATGTCTTTCCCTCTCACGGTTTTTCTAATTTGAATTGTTCAGCTGACCCTATTCAAGGAAGTGGATATTTTGCCGGCAGTCGGCATAGGAGCTGGGGAAAATGTTACCCGGCAGCATCCTCTCACTGGCTGGCTACCATCAAGGGACGTCCAACTCTGTCAAAACTTTCTAGGCACTCACTGTGGCATTTCCGAAAAGAGCGGAGAGTGTGTCTACATCTTTAGTCAACGGCGAGCGCACGCGCTATCGTACATTTGATCGGATTGCCACAGAAACGCTGCCGCCTCGTCTGGCGTGCGGGGAAGGAGAAGGAGGGCGCAGGGCTTAGGTTAAGTTGCTCCAGATCTGAACATTCCAGGCTTTAGTTTTCAGATTTGCTTTCGCCACTGGAGCCGCCGTTTCCCGTGTTTACACCCGCTTAGCTTCAGTAGGCTCGCGATAATTCAAACTCAGATATTTCGTACTTCCGGTTAATTCAAATAGATTTTAAAACTTTGGTTGTCCCGCTATGTTTTTAATGTATTCATAAGCCGCTTAATTCGAACGGCGTTTTCGGTTAAATCATACTTTTTTGTTCTCGTGGCCCCGTTGAGTGCTCTTCTTTCCGAGCACTGGTGCACCGCAGAGAAGCAATACCCGCAGAGCTTGCTTTCGTGAGTGTCACTTCTCCGCATTGCGCCGGTGCTCGGAAAGAAGCGCTCTCAACGGGGCTCAAGCGGCACAGATTAGCGAAAACAGCGTTCACATTATGTGCTTCAAGACTAGCAATGATGACCAAGACGACATCGAGGATGAGGAACAGCTCACTGGCATCCTGCTTTCTGGCCCTGAAGCACGTAATGTGAACGCCGAGCTGGCGGAATATGCTAGTCTTGACGACAATGTGTGTGTTTGTCGTGATGACTCATTAGAGGACATAGTACAGGAAGTAATGCCAGCACAGTGCAGCAGTGAGAGTGAAGATAACGATGAAGAAAGGGATGACCCACTACCAACTGTCACAGCCACAGAGGCCTTTGAGCACATCACTCAGCTCCGGAAGTTTCTGTCTGCAAAGGAAGAGTCCCGGCCGTAAAGAGCTACTTGCGTTGGCTGGTATTGAAAATTTTGTTTTGAGATCTCATGTGCTGACTAAACAATCCACAATCGACAACGTTCTTGCCCGATGAATAAACTTACCGTCACAGTTCTTTTACTAATGTGTGATGCCTGTACTTGCTTATAATTAAGCCTATGTAGAGGAAACTGGCAAAAATCTGCTTTGTATATGTAGCTATCCACGTAACAAATCATAATATTGTCTAGTATCATATTTAGATGAATTTCTGATAATTCAAACTAAAATCTGTGACTTCCTGGAATTTGAATTAGAGTTTACTGTATACTGACAGGCAGGCACGTACCCAGGGAGGGGGGGGTGAATGAGAAGGCCATGAGGCCCGGGCCCCCCAGAAATCTTATATTTTGCTGGGGCCTCCTTTCCCCCTCCCCCTCATACAGCATTTTGTAATGTCAAAATAGGGGTAGACCTCAAGGCATCTAGCATTGAGGTTTACTCGCTATCCTTTCAATCAAAACCAATCAGAGCTCGTCATCGTTTTGACGTCACCACCACTCCTGCGCAAGAAGCGGACCATCTGCTCTCCGCGCTTCCGTAGTCTCAATCAAAGATCATGTTCTTTTTCAAAAAATGCCTTAGATTGTCTCATTATCCAACCAATGCTAATTGTATTCAATAACTGTTATATTCGTTACAATTCGTGAGTAACCACTTTTCCCTCTGTAATGCTTATGCCCTGAGGAGAAATCAAACTAATAAAGTGCCAAATATCTAAGGGGCGATAGCCGTTCTGGTTTCCTTGTTCTAACGCCACTGAACACATGTACAAGTTGGTGGGTTGTTTACAGGTTGCACTCTTGAAGCACCAGTTCTATTGCCGTTGATATTCTGGTATGCAATAGGCAACTATCTAGCAAACACTATAGATATATAGTCGGTGAAAGTCTAAGGATTCGGTAGAAGCTTCCTTCCGCCGGACTTTGGCTGCGCTAGCGACGGAGTGTTATCACAGGCAGAAAGTTCACACACGAGATGGAACATCTAGAAACGGGAATGTGCTCCTGCATGCAAATGTACGAGTGGACCTTGTAGAAAATAATTCTTCCGCTTTATTTACAATACTGCCAACAGCCAGTCTCCACCTGCGCGTGGCTCGCAGGTCCACCAGGCCTCGGCATGAAACCGCGACAGTGCCAGTATGTATCACAGAGGTCATCCAGAGCACAGGTATTTGGCACTAACAAGTTTGCTTTCGGATGGCTTGGCATTGTCCGGGAGACCCCGCCACGAGCAGCGGGGCAACGGATTGCCTGGATTTCTTTGTACATCGTTGTGCCTGGAGGATTCCATGTTGCAAGTCAGCCTGCTTAGCACTTTTGTTTTGGGGGGAAAGGGAAGGGGGACGCTGTCGGGCAACACCTTTTAGATGGCGAGGCCGTAGTACCACCACCTATACTACATTTCACACTAGAGGGTTTTAGGGAACGTTTTTGCACATGCAATAAGGTACAATGAGCCCTCCGGCTCCAACTGCGCATGCAAGCCACCACAGAAGACTCGTACATGCGCACTTCGTACCGGAGGGCCCATCGTACCCTCAAGGATGTGCAAACATGGCTCCCATAAAATCTCCACTAAGCCCGGCCACAGCCGACGCTACGATCTATGGGGCTAATCAAGCAGAGTGCAACGTCACGGCGCAGAAAGGTAACGAGGCCGGGACGACGCACTTTTGGTGCAACTCAAATGGTTCCACCGGATCGTGGCGTCGGATGCGCTCAGACTTGGTGTGAAGCGAAGTATAGAATAATCGAAGTTCCTGCACCAGAATTTTGACGTCATCACAGCCAGATCGAACGCAGACACAAAATTGGACACGGGCACTGCGTCGACAAGCGGCAGGGCCTCGTGTTCAACCGTTGCGTCGAAGGACGTTCGGTGTCAGGCTCCATCCTAGTCTGACGACGTTCCTAGGAGGTAGGGGAGGCTAGTCGCAGGCTTCGACCATTCTCGGTGGTGTTGGAGGTACTTAATTTTCCATGTCACCCGTAAGAGGCCGGTGCCGGGCGCAGATGGGCCATGAGTGTTGCGTCAGCGTTCCACCGGGAATCGTCCTCGACCTCAGTCCAACGCTTACGCAGCACTCGTATCGAATCTGCACCCCGCTCTGCTCCCTTCAATTGACAAGGAAAATCCGGCACTACTGCCTTTTGTCTATAGTCCGTTGCAACCTAAAACCGAACGGTGAGGGTAAGACGGGCCGGGGAGGAGGAAGCAGGCGGAACGCTAAAGAGAGGAGGAGGTTTCCCCCTCTCTTCTACAGCGTTCCGTCTGCCTCCTCCTCCCCGGCCCGTCTTACCCTCACCCTTCGTTCTTAGGTTGAGTAGCTCTAGCAACCATGTGCAGTTGGAGTGCAACCATGTCTCTTGGCAATGCCCAGGAGGTTACAAAAAACACAATTGCAATTCTATTATATCTCGCTATCGCGTTAAAACAAAAAGGCTGGAAAATATCACAAAAAAAAGATGGCATTCAACTGTCATTTCAAGTGCACATTTTATAAAGCTGGGTTTCACTGTGGTTGCCAGTTTTGTTTGTCTACCGCACTGAAACCTCCTCTTTCAACAATCCAAGGAAATTAAATATCTCGCTCTGAATGCTATGAATTCGCACGAATAGAGCCAGTTTACAGAGGCTTAAAGACTAGGTAAAATTTAAGCACGTCTAAAGTTTCAAATGCTGAGGAAACGGAATAAGTACTGAACAGGATCGTGACCGCACAAAAAAAAAGAAACCACCAACTAAGCCTCAAGAAAACAAAAAAACAAAAAACACAACGTGGAAAAAAAATGTTACATACTCTTTGCAAAGTTATGCACTCCCTGTGCACTATTTTCTTATAAAAATATTGAAACTAACATGATCTTCCTCCACGTCCACACAAGTAAAAAATAGCCGAAAAAGAGAGTGAGGGACCAAAGCATAAGTGAAAAAGAGTGGCCACATTCAATTACATTTTTTTATGAAATGGCAAGTTGCTTGGGTAGGTGAATCGATAAACTTGAAGGCATCCTAAGGCAGAGAATGTCGCATCCACCTTTATTTACCAAAGTGAAGGATATCAAGGATAGGAGACTAGAAGAATAGTGTAGCAGACTAGGAAACCTAAAGTAAATAAATTTAAATTGACTTCAATTACATAAAGGTTTAGCTATACTTGCATCTGTTTGCCATTCATCCCCTTGTTCCCCTCGCTCTATGGTTGTTTACTATGTTAGATGAATTGGGTAGAGAAATGCCAAGGCAACCTTTTGTTGATGGAAACTGTACCTATCACATTGTGGCACATGGTCTTCCCTCAACATTTATGCCAAATAATAGTATAGCTGTAAATTATGCTTGTTTCTCCAAAAGTTGTACTATATTTCACCATCAAATTTTCGTATTGGAAATGCAATTCAAGCCCACAAAGAGGCACAATCCAAGGACACATGGCTCTGTGCAACCAACAATTTATAATTATGGCATTACCAATACCAAAACTTTAACATTACAAAATTTGGGTTAAGATCTTGGCCCTTTCGAAAAATGCCATTAGTATCCTTTACAATGCCCGAATAGCCCAATCCAAGGACTGATGTTGTAACAAGATGACGCCATATCCAGCTGCTGTCACAAAGCCTTTGCAACATGGGTGCAGTCCTACCTTCGAATTGTGATAAGCATGATTTCCTTAACCTTTCTTCCGGTGCTCCACCCGTTGCAGGATTAAATTTTGTTCGGGGCCCTGGAACAAGTCCAAGACCCTCCTTTTTACATTTCCCCTTCTTTGCACAAGTGCTTGTAAAAACAAAGCACCTTGCAGAGCTGCTATATCGTCCCACTGCTTTTGGTAGAGCTACATACAACTGGTAAGGTAAAGTGCGGGGGGTGGCCGAATTTATGATTATGTATTCGGTGGCTGCAACTTTCAGAACGCAGCCAAAATCCTCTACGTACACCTTCAAAGTGCCCCGTGGAAATACTTTAACCTCTTAAAAGCAAGAATTCTGCATAATTACTGATTAAAGTAAGCATCAGGCATTAAAGCAACATCCTGCCATTGTAGTCACTGACGAAATAAAAAACACAGGGCATCTCTTTTGGATGCCTAGTCTTTAACACATGCTCACTGCCTTGCGTCGTGCACTGGCTGCGCATGAACGCTTGAAGCACATAAGACGCTGAGGCGTTATCAAAGGCTAGAACTTTGCACTAGAGGTGAGAAAACTGAAGGGCCCCCTTTGTTTTATTCTGTAAGTGACCATAGTTCTTTTGATTTAAAAAGAAAAAAAAAGAAGGCACTGTAGTGAAGAGGCACCACTCAAGGCCCAAAGAGAGAAGAGATGACAACATGTATTAGTAGTCGTAGTTATATCGAGCATTTGTAAAAGAATACCAGAATTTTTCTGCAAGGTGGTATTCAGAGTGGGGCCATTAAAGTTTCTTGATAAAAAAATATCTTAAAGATTTCGGCTTACATAAAACAAATCTAGATTTGTTTTTTTTAAGCAGTTCGAACTTGCAATGATACAAGTGAAAATACAAGTTCGAATAAATTCCATAAAGTGCAAGTTTTGTTACCCAATACAAATTCTTTGGCATCTATAAGAAAACACTGTAGGAGTGGTTTGAGCAGACACAGTTGGGAAGGTAAGAAAGCTCCTTCACTGAAAAGGCTCTGACATGTCAATGTGTAAGCTTGAGTTGGAAAGGGCTTTTCTTGGGAAGGGTTACACTTGGAAAAAGTTGCAACAGTTCTGAGTAACAGCGGTGATGGGTCCATAAGAATTGTTAATCTCAGCAAATATGGCCAGAACTGCGTGCTCATATCGAAAGGTGTCATGTGGAAGCTCTAGGTTGTTAGGAGTGATGCAAGTATTCACATCTGAGATCATTTGGTGCCACTTTCTTGAACTATAAAACAAGTTTGGACATCCATAGTTTCCAAATTCAGAGTTATTGCAGAACATTTAGTTATGTACAACTGTTCAGCATCCTTTAGCCCACTCCATATGAAGAGGGTTTCTGAAACCTCCATGAACATATATGAAGCTTATGAAATAGTATCTCGTGGCAAAGTATCATACTTGTACTAGCTCCCAGCTGCATAGCCCAGTGTCCTCAAACAAGGTTCGTTTTGAACTTTCACACTACGGTCAACTGCCTTTAATACAGAATGTGCCACAAGGTATCAATAAAAGCTACGTTGAATTTGCGAGGTACGAGTTAATAAATTTCATGCTCATTATTGCACATCGGAAAGGACATAGAGAGGGAGGTACATCAAAAAAAGTGCTGCTGCGGTTGCAGCTATTCTGAAAACTTTTTAGATATCTGGAGTTCACTTTATAAAGATTGCAAATAAGCAAGAAATTCTATAAGATCTTATGGAAACAATGGCTGGTGCGATTGTTTCCTAGAACAGCACACATGTTGTGCAGATGCATCACTATGCGGCAGACGTGCTTCAGTTCAGCATGTCCAACTTTTCCTGCTAAACTGGTCCAACAAAGTAGTAACTTAATTGTAGCATCAAAGCTTTGTCAGTCACGCATATTGCTCGACATACTATGCAATCATTTACTATTTTTGCAATTATAGCTTTTTAGCAGTACGGACTTAAAAACCAAAAGCAATCATTTCACAATATTTTTTTGAAAAACTGGCTCTAGTTGTGTTTGAGATGTTGCGAAATCAATCAATGGACGTAGGGTTTAGACTGGCCTAACCGTCGCAATGTCAAATATCCAACAAGTGTGCACAGAACAGACACATGGTTGCTAGGTCTCTTTGACCCACAAAAACCTGCTGCCAAATGTCCGTATCTAATCCAAAAAACAAACAAGAAAAACCCCTATCATATGAACTACAGGTACAGGCTACACATTCGTATTCAGTTTGCTTGTTCAAATCCGGCCGACGCCCCGAATTAGCACACGCTGCTCTCCAATGCAATAAAAACAAAAACTCCTTCATTTACACCCTAAGTAGAAAAACAAAATGAGAAAAAAACTTCAAACGTCCTTCTTCGAAGCTTGCATTAGGGGCCAACAAATGCCGTCCGAAAATTTGATTCTGCCTTGGAGCGAAACCACACCCCAGAGTCCCATCTTCGCACGCCCTCACTCTCACATTCTCGACCCTAAGAGTCAAGATAACTTGGGTAGCCGTCACTTCCCTCAAGAAAGCTTGTCATGACACTTGTACAGAAACAACCCCCGCTCGCATCATTGCCTTCGTGGTCAGGCTTCGACCAAACTTCTTGCTCTTCATCTGACGCCTCTGCGGTGCGGCGGGGGCTCCGTTGGGAAAAGCGCTCTCGTAACGTACGGTAAAAAAAAAAAAAAATGACAGACAAAAAGCATCCATTCTTGTTCTCGACACTTGGAATGGGGACATACACTCGGGTTTCAATAAAAGAAAAAAAGCAAACAAAAAGAAAGGAAAAAAAATAGTGGACAAAAACGAGTTATAATATAAATGTCCTAGGTACTTAGAAATACGTGCGGAGTCCAGAAAAAAACACTTTTGCCGGGCGCGACGACCCAGAAGTGAAAGCGCTGGCGGAGCCCTTTTTAAGCAACCCCGAAATGCACGTCGGGTTCACGTTACGTAGGCACGGTGCTGGAAGACTATTTACGAGTTGACGTGCAGTTCCACCGTTAGCAAATGAGTCCAACGACGCGTCACTCACCACTCGTCTATGCCGCGGCACAAGCTCGGAGAACTGGGCTTCTCGAAGACTGGAACGCAGAGTTTGGATGATCGAGGGAGCAACTCGCCTGTGTCGTTTAGTCACTAGAAACATAGTGTTCGTTGGGCGGACGACGACTGGGCAACTTTTGCGGAATGTAGGTGTCCTTGCGAGGTCTCATTCGATGCTCTCCCGTTGACCTGTTCGAGCTGCAGGCAAACAAACGAAGGCATAGTCGACAGGTCCACATATGTTAAGGATTCCAGCTGTTCTACGTTGTCCTCGTGGAGGTTGTTGGGAAAAGGACACTGCATCCTAAGTGTAGAGATAGGACGTGCATGTCGTAAAAAAAAAACACCCTCGCCTCACTCTCTTCTTCCCCCCCCCCCCACCAAAAAAAACAACATGTTTGCGCAATATTTACATTATTTGACTCACCTTTAGTTACCGTAAGAGACATGCTTCTTTTTCAAGTTCAACACCTCGAAATAGAGGCACATTTCGTTCCCAAGTCAAAATCTGTCTTGCAACATAGATATTGCGCTTAAATGTTTTGTGGGAGCGGGGCAAGTTTATTTTGTGATGTACGTTTACTATCTCGACACTTAAGAAAAAACTTCAGGAGCAGTTTAGACTCCTTTCAAGAGCCACAGTGCCCACGAGACGCGATTCCACGATTGCACACAGACATCACTCCAGCTCACACCACACTCTCGCCGGGATCCACCCCCTCCTCGCAGATCAGCTTGGAATGCTGTCCGGGCCGACGTCGCTCTGACGTTGGCGCGGCCTCGTAACCCGGACGGCTCCCAGTTGCGCGACGCGGGACGCTCCTCCGTAGCCCCGGCGCGGAGCAGACCGCCGAACACCTTCTTCAGCCGGTCTCTCGCCGCGGGCCGCGATGACGCGATCTCGTCGCATGAGCGCCAGCGCTTGGTGGCGTCTTCGGCGAGAACCCCGAGGCGCCCTTCCGCCGCTCCGCCGTTGCAGTTGGTGCTGTCCGTCGCATCTCTCGTCAGCAGCGGCCTCACGCTCTCGTCGAGGCTCTTCAGCCCGTTCTTGTTCCGGTCTGCCCAGTTCCGAGCGCCCCTCCCGGCCGCAATGTCCGGGTTCGAACATCCGAAGTCTGACGAGCAGCCCTTGCGGATCGCTTCCGACCGCCGCGGAGGGAGGAGCGACGACGATGGCGGCAGCTGGAGCGAGATTCCAACGTCGAGGTCCACGATGCTGTTGGCGCGCGACGACGACGCGTCTGCAAGGTCGGGCCGGTGATAGCTCCGCTGAGAGAAGGACGACTCCCGAGAGGGCGGATGCTTGTGTCGGATCACCGGGCTCTCTTGCTTCCGGCGGTGGAGAGCCTGGATGTGTAGAGAAAACATTTGGCTAAGTACGACAACATCCTCCATTCATAAGTTGCCTCCAGGTATCATTGCATTATCAATGCTAATTATAGTGAAATACCACTTGGAAAAAGCTTTAAGAAAACGTTTGCTTGAGGTAAAATCCCGTAAGAATGCCCACACAAAATGAGATAAATGATCAAAAACATGGGGCAGGATATATCTTTAGGCATGGGACAGAAAAACTTTATAAAAGAATTAAGGAGAAACACCTGGGCAATCGCTACAAACCACATGAGGTGGGAATTGATACCGCGGATCACGGACACAGCAAATTCGCGTTTCACGGTGCGATAAACACGTGGAAGTTCGCTACGAACTCCTGTGTCACGGGAAAGGATACTCACGGTGCCAATGCAGCAGATTTGCATTTTACGATGCAAAGGACCCGCAGAAACCCCCCAAGATCTCGCATCTCACGGGAACAACAGATATCGCATATCGCGGATGCAGCAGGTTCAAGTTTTATGGTGCGACAGGGAGTTTCGTAGATCGTTTCCGCTGTCCTGCAATGCTCTCCGCAACCCGCTACGATGCCCGGAATTCTACAGTCAAGGCCATCGCTGTGCAGGCTCAGTAGCGGCTTCTTTGTTGCGGAGGACATAGCAAAGGGGGAAATGCGGTCTACGAAAACTCCCTAATAAACACGTGGGAATCCGCTATAAACTTGCCCATCACAAGAACCGATATCGAGCATGCAGATCGCAGGGAAAAACGCGAAAAGCCGTTACAAACTCGCATGTCACGGGAACAAACACAGCAGATCGCAGTCGCAGCAGAGTTTAATTTCAATATGTAATATACACGCAGGAACAACTCGCGTGTTACGGGAATCGATATCGCGCGTGCAGAATGCAGAGAAAAATGCGGGAATCTGCTACAAAATCTAATGTAATGGGAACGGATACGTACCGCAGATAGCGGCCGCGCAGCAGATTCGGATTTCACGATGCAATAACTCGCGCAGGAGTCGATATCGCGCGTGCAGGTCGCGGACAGAAACGCCGAAACGAAATGAACTTGCTTGACATATCGGTACCGCAGATAGCGCAGTTGATGCGATTCCCGTCGGACATCGGGTGACGTTTGACGGGACTCGGGGGGTAGGGCGATGTTTCAAAATTTTTATGTTACGGATACTTAGCCAGAAAAACGTAATGGGCGATCTCATGGGGAAGGGTCTCCTTACGAGATTTTAGGGTAACTGAAAGCTCACACAACTCAAGGCATGCACACAGTGAGGTTTTGCTGGGAAGTTTTATGGAATTTTGTTCATCTGAATAGCTTCTTCAACTGGAGTTTCTTCAAAGGGCATTTCACCGTGGGCACCTTTCTCTCAAACACTGTGCTGGTCCTCCCAAACTCAGTAGAGTTTAATATAATCTGAGTTTATTCTTCTTGAAATTCAGGGCTAATTAGGGTTAATTTTTATCAATATATCCGGTATTTTTCTGTGTCTATTTTCTGTGACAAAAATTGCCATTCCTGGGTGATACAGTCGCCGACTGATTATTTGGACTTCGCAGGGACCGAAAAAAACGTCAGAATAATAGAGCAGTCCAAAAAATCAACAGAGTGAAAAACTTGCCTTTATAACTTCCAAGTGGGCTTAAAAAATCCGTAAATAGTGCCTTGCTTCAGGTTACACCTGCGCGCCTTGTTTTAGGTTACGCCTACGTTTGCGTTCTGCAATTTTCTGTTAGTTTGAGAATCGCTGCCTTCTTTTCTAGCGTTATGGTCTATACTTTCTGCGCTTCTTGACGACACATCGCGGTGGCAGAAGAACAGGTGGGGCCATGACGTCCAAGCCAGCGTTGTCCGAACGAGATGACAGGCGCAAATCCACGAGCACAAAATGGCGACTGGCGACGCGAAAGTGGGGCGGAGGCGCAAAGGGATGGAAGGAAACAAAGCAAAATGATAATAATGAAGGATGAAGAAAAAAATAAACAATTAACACTGGGACAACACAACCACATCTTCCTTTTTTATGGGGGGGGGGGACGGTATATAGCCTAGAAATGATGGTATGGTTGGGAGAAGAGCGTGTTGGTTCAATTGAAGGATGAAGAATAAACAATTAACACTGGGACAACACAACCACATCTTTCATGGATGTAGTTGTGTTGTCCCAGAGTTAATTGTTTCTTCTTTCTTCATCCTTCAATTGAACCAACACGCTCTTCTCCCAAGGATAATAATTATGATGATAATGACGTGCAGCTAAATGGAAAAAAAAGCTAGCATAGCGTCACCTAGCGGTAGGACTCAGGAGTACTCAAGTAGCGCTGCCAAATCAAGCCAATCCATTTGCAGCCAACATAGAATTCAAAATGGCCGCTTCTCTGTAATGTTTCCCGCTGATCGCATACAACGATTTTGTCCCAAACATTGGTCGTGAATATGCCCTATTTCTTTGGGGTAAGTCACGGTTCCCCCTTTAGGTCTGAAATACCGAAGAAGTCCGAATTATCGGAGTCCGAAAAAACGGACACAGCCGCTAAATTACCTAACATATGAAATTGTGCATGTGAACCTATTATGTACTTAGAAACCATCCTGGTACTGACAAGATAACAGGAGGTCCCAAAGAAGGAAGCCCTCGTAGTGGATCAACAGAAAATAAAGCCACACACAAAGATCTCTCCCCATGAAGCTCTCTTATTCGAGGATCACTCCAATTCAAGGTTTCCGGTGCTCCCCTGAGTTTGATAAAACTGGCTCAGGGGTTTCTTTTCCGAGTTTATCGATACAACGTGGAACCCCGATTATACGACTTTCGGGCATTAGCAGTGCACAAAAACGCCGTGAGTCGCGAAGTCGTATCATCCAAACAACCCAAAAACATTATTGCTTGATGACTTCGATGCTCGGCCCCACAAAAAAAAAAAAATATGTGGAACTTCTAAAATTATTTTGAAGCTGATAATCTGCTAGGCTATGAAAGAAACAAGCCCTAACAAATACACAACGAAATCAAAGCGTTAGGCGCTAAAGGCACTGGGGAGATTTTCCTTTCACGACCTTATTTTCAAAAAGTGAGCTTCCTTGGGGGCCACAACTTCTTGAAGCAAGTAAGCAACTATTGTGTGCCATCAAAACATGATATTTCTGCATATGTTGGCACACGCATGCAGACCAAAGTGCTATTGGCATCGGGTAGTTCCCCTTACAACTTCGACGAGTGACACTAGCTGTATCGCGAATGGCGATGTTGTCGTCGGTGCTTGACAATA
>JAZHYW010067464.1:0-29349 GCA_037355805.1 Ixodes ricinus | reverse complement strand
CTCTTTCTCTTAAGTACAATATTATATTTTAATAAGGACTGCGACATACGGGCGTAGAAAAATGAGAAGTAGTGTTGCGGATCATTTTTGTAAAATATCAAAATTTTTTCTATTGTTTTCTGATCAAGTGTACGGAAAAAGTAATGTCAAAGTAATTTGTAACGTAACGAGTAAAGTATCCGTTACTTTTCAGCGAAAGTAATTTGTAACGGTAATCCATTACATTTAGGGCTCGGCAATTTGTAATTGTAATTTATTACATTTTTCAAGTAACGAGCACAACCCTGGGTGAATGAATGACAAGCAATAATAATAATAATAATAGTAATAATAATAATAAAAATAATAATAATAATATTAATAATAATAATGTCGAAAATTGCATCTTCTTTGAAGGTTTGCTATTTGTGACCAGCGATAACGTGTTCGGCCCCGGTTCAGCATATGGTGTTGGCAATGTTCTATCAGTACTAATTTCGCAAATTATCATGGCGCCAGTTTTGGACTTTACGTTTTGTTGTTGGCCCCCAAATTTCTTGGCCGACTGTGCCGATCCTGCACTTAAGCTGTATTACGTGTCCAGGTTTTTAAATGCTAAAGAATTTAAAAACCTGGTGAAGGCTGGGGCCACAAAGCTTTTTCTCGATAAAGTTTTAGCTACGGTAGACTGATTTCATTTTGAGAAAGCCGACTCATCGGACTGGTTAACACCACCTTAATAGCAAAACCGTAATGCTGATTTTTTGTATATACATCGGTTACTGCGGGCCAGTGCGTGTCACAGATTGAACTGGAGCCTCAGCTGAAAGCTGGTGCAGCACTCGGGTACAGTTTCTGCCCCGCGCTGGCTTCCACTAGGTGACGTAGTACTCCAGTGGTGCGGACTTCTTATATGGAAGGCGTTGAACAATCCTTATTCCTTTCTCAATTTTAGTACACTCCGGCGAGAAGGAGCGAAGGAAACTGGCAACAACGCAGATCATCGGACAAATTGGTACGTTCGAGAGTTTATTGTCATCGCAAATGAGACGTCTTTTAGGAAAATCGGAACACCTTGTCGCGAGGATTTATCGGTGGCTATGAATAGAACTGTTCTCCGATAAAAAGAACAGCTGCGCCTTGCCGCATTATGGCGTTAGCAATAATTTGTATTTCTCATCCGGATCGTAAGAGCTTCCGCTAGACTCGTCCGCGTTTTCGAGTGACTAAAACGCGGTGCAAATTTAGGTGTTTCTAGGTAAAAAGTTGAATTTGTCGACCCGCTGTGGGAACATCACGATGGGCGCGAACAGGTTCTTGGAGTCCTTAATGGACATGTCTGGCAACTCGTGGGATAGTATTGAACATCCAATTTATTCCGGACTAGCATCGTCATTATTCGATGTTCGGCATGTCCGGTCAGGTTTTTCGAAGGGTCGCTTTGAAGGATCCTGATTGTTGGGCATTTGTCTGAAAAGAAAATTTCCAAAGAAACAGTAAAAGAGTCTAACCTTCGCGTGGCCAATAGCTGCATGTGTGAAATGACCTCATGTCTGTGCAGAACCAATACTTTTTTTCATGCACGTTCCTGATTCTGATTATCAATCGCTGGGAAAGTCAGTTTACATAATATTAAACTGCTACTCGCATCAAACCCAGCTTTACGACTTCAGTACATTTTTCTCTTTTGCTGCAGCTGATTGATTACTAAATACTTATAATTTCAAGCAGTAATTTTCGTTCAGCTACTGAGTCCCTTATGCCTGACGCTTTTTATATGCTCAAATCAGACATGTACGTAACGCGTTACAAGTAACGAGTTACTTGTACCTAGTTACTATTTTCGGTAACGAGTAACGTATTTAGTTACTTTTTTAGAAAAGGAACGAGTAACGGTATTTAGCTACTTTTAAGGCCAAGTAACGAGTAACGGTATCTCGTTACTTTTGAGGAGTAACGTGTACAACACCGCTTAAACGGTCTTGTTTTTATTCTAGCTTGAGTATGCGCCTATTGCGACAAAGGCAGATGGGCAACCCGAAAAACAAATAAACAGTATGTCAGTACAGCAGCGCATATCGCTGAACACGTCAGTCGAGCAGTTCGACTGACGTGTCAAGCGATAAACGTTGCTGTACTGAACTCTACAGCTGGGAATGTCCTTTACCCAGCGAGCACAACAAGGTTCGTTGGTTGAACTTTCTAGAACCGGGTACGGACCGAATGTAAACCCGGAGGTTGCAAACACGGGAAGGCACAGAACCCATTACCCGCTGTCCTCAATGAAGGCGCAGTTCCCAAAAATTCACCAGCTCTTCCTGAAGCACAACACTGCCGTTCCTTCGAGCGCGTCAGTAGAACGACGCTTCAGCGTCGCCGGAGATGTATTTTCAAGGAAGCGGGGAAACATAACTGATGAAAACTTCGACAGGCAGCTGCTGCTTAAAGGCAATGACTACTAAAAAGAAAACAATAAACCGTGAAACAAAAACAGTTGTGTATTTGGTCGTCAAAGTAACGTGAAAAGTAACTCGTTACTTTTGAAGTAACTCACGCGTTCCTTTTGAGAATTGGTAACGAGTAACGTATTTAGTTACTTTTTGAGCGAGTAACGAGTAACGGTATTTAGTTACTTTTTTGGGTAACGTGTACATGTCTGGCTCAAATTATAGAACGTATCGTTCGCTCAACCTGCGAATCTGAGCCAACTAGATATGACAAACTAGGTTCAGCAATTTGCTTAGGACACCATTACAAGCTGATTTTCCTTAACAGTCAAAGCATAAGGCTGCTAAAGCAGGCTGGTAAAGCTCCATTTGGAACCAACAATAACGCAATGAAGCGGTGATCCTACATTCTCAATGACGCTGTCATCATTTTCTCAACAGCCCTGGCCAACGCGGGCTCAACTTGCACATTGTAAATTCGTAAGTAGTATTGGCGTGGGATAAAAGCGATCGTGAGTTTTGCTGGCATCAATCGCTATATAAATATTCTCACAAGTTTCTGGCCGCACTCTTAAAGCGACTCTTTAGTCTATTTATGCAAAATGCTCATACAAAAAAAAAAGTACATTGTAAAGGTTTTTTTCCAGACTTCCAGCACCCCGAAGCGCGACACAAACCCTCTGAGATGAAATTGAATGCAAAAGTGGACCGTTACCAGCGCTGTTTTGAAGATTGTAGCTGCGTTTAGCTTGTGACAGCACTTACGCGTGATTTGCTCGGTTTGCAAATAGATAAACAAGCGTGTCTCTCTACGGTGTTCGAACTTATTATTTTAATATTGTGTCGCATCAAGGAACGGCGTATCTGACGATTCAGAAAACAACTTGCTATAGATCGGAAACAACATACCTAAAGTAGTAAATAACAAGTTATGACGACTTTGGAATACCTGCATAGAGACCTCTTAAAATGATAATCATTAGACGAGTACCGTCTCTAACAATTTTCGGAAGTTTGCTCGAATAGGTAATTTTTGTTGAGTTTTCCTGTATATTTTTTTTTCGGAATGCATATTTTAATAAATATAAAAAGAAGTTTTTAATACTCGGAATTTCGTTCGAGGAGCTTGATTGATTATCGAGGAGTACGACAAATTCAGTAAACTTACCAACTGCCCTGCAAATAAGCAACAGGATCCACGACACATTGTCAGTGTCCAGAAATTGATAGAAGTACTTCCCTGAAAGAGAAGGCCACCGTATATATCAATATAAATTACTTCGAGTAATTTTAGTTTTAAAAAACAAACAAAGAAAAGAAGAATAAAAATAAAACGGCACAGATAAACCTGTACCTCGATGTTCCAAATGGTGCTAAATGTCCGTGTGAACCTTGCGTGTAATAAAGTTTCATGTGCTGAAATACAATCACAAGTGGTGTCTCACGCTGTATGCAATGCCGGGAGAAACTGGTGTATATCGTCATGCTGAATGTTCAGTGCCACGCGCAGCGAAAGGTCGTGCTGCAATTTCAAACCTAATGAGTTCAAACTCTGCACCTTCCGGTTTGGAAATACGAGCTTTACCTTTCAATCAAATTTAAATGCGTTACTTTTTTTCAAATGCAATACTAGTTCCACCAAACTTCGAGATTGTGTACCTCCGTCCTTCGCGGTTCGATAGCTAACTTTAGCGGGAAGACCTAAATAAATGTATAACAGGACTTTTTTTTTTTTTCAAAAGTCAGCGCGTCATTGCCAGTCCGCCATTGCTTGATCACGCACTCTTGCGTCAACGTTCGGCGGGAACTCGGATCCAGTCACACGCTTTGTGCCAGAAGAAATGGCGACATTCAGTGTTGCTTGATGGACTTTTGAAAGGGATCAATGATACACAAAAATTACCGGAGGACGCTTAAGCGTCGCCTTTTAGAGTGGAACGCGATGGCTAAATGTAAACCGTCGCTCGTTCCCAGGCCGTGCAAGCGTGTCTGCGTGGCCTAGTCGGTAGCGTGTCTCGCTCGCAACCGAGGAGTTGTGGATTCGAATCCCGCCTCCACCTGGAATTCTTAGAATTTCTTCTGTAAGTCTTTAAACACTACTTCATATGGTGAAATCATTTGAGACATGCGGCGACCTTTCATTCGCGTCACAGGCTATGTCTTAGTCACTTTCGTTCCACGCGTGACGTCTCGTGAGCGTTGTAAATTGTTTGAAATTCCCACACGAGGTCATGTGGCTGGGACGTCATGACCCTATCGACCAATCAGGACCTTCCCGTCCCGTGCCACCGGCGCCGATGCCGGCTTTCTGCGACAGGAACTCCTTAAAGCTACCCTACCAAGGTACTATCGGGTTGAAGTGAAATGCGAACGTTGCAGCGCGCGTGGCCGTCGTAAAGCCCCTCTATACTGGAAAAAGTGGCGCCATTCATTGTTGTAGACATGCTCGAGGCACGTGCCGCGCGCCAATTCTAGGAAATTCATGGCGTCGGAAATCCAGCTCAGTGCTGCGCTGTACCGCCATGATCATCCCAAGGGCTGCACGTTACACGTGCCTCGTGCATCGGCGCGCCTTGCGCTACTTTTGAAACATGAAGGGGCCTTAGGCCGTCGGCACATGCTGCGCCTCTGGAGTCCTCTGAATACTGATAAAACTGCGGGATGGACAGTACGGAGCTGCGACAGTGTGCGTCCCACTCCGATGTGTCTGACCCTCTCGTCCAGCACAACGCAAGCTTCGACGCTGCGCCGGTAGTAGGCGGAAAATTCCGTCACTGTTCGCATTTGATTCTAACCCGATAGTACTTCAGCCCTTTCACGCTAAATACAGAGGATAACACTGACTTTGTGTATAGCTATACAACAATTCCATTTCCTCACTAGAACACAGCGGGAAGCGTTTTCCCGTTAAAGTTAGCTTGAAGCCTTGAATTTGTGTGTGAATGAATGAAACTGAGTTCATTGTGAGAGAACACGATGACAGTCTTGCTACGGAGCACTCGAGTAAAGATATTTGGCTGAATGTTAATGTAGGCGGTTATGTTGCTTGGGTGCTGATAAGGTGGTTGGACTAGCGACACTTCGGTCCGATGCACCTATATGACTTTTGTGCACCGCTGGAGACCTGAGTCACTGATGTACTCCAGCAAAGAAACAAGTTCTCTTTTCCGCTGATCCCGGAGAGCACTCTAAAGGGGTGTACAATTTAATTAACTACCAGAAAATATTTAGGAAGATTTGGCGCGAAACAGGCCTTGTGTCAGAGAGAGCGAAAGCGTAGATTTTGATGGACGTGCGAACGCAAAGTATCCTAACTGTTACCGCACCACACACCCCTTGCCAGCAGTCAGAGATAAAGCGGAGTCACTTTATTTCAGGGGTTTCGCGCAAAATAAATGCCATCATCTACTCACCATTGAAAGTCAATATGGACGAATCAACTTCGATTTCCGTTCGGTAGGTGCGTTTACACTGCTTTAAGATTTTACCTTTGCAGCTGTAAAATAAAATTACTATTAGAGAGCGCATCTTCACAGCTGAACAGAAGACAGCTTAATAAAAGCGATGCTGCTTTGTTACGTTATCAGCACCTTCAATATAAAGTTTTGACAGACCCTGATAGCTTAAGGATTGCAGAGGCATGGCGAATCTTGAGCATATCATTAACTCTTCGCAGCCACTGAGATTGCTTCATCCGCCAATAGAGAACCAAAAGAACCAATCACGAAGCCTGAAAATAATAAACCACGCCCTGCATATCTTAGAAGTTCCGTGGGATTTATGAGTGGAGGAGATATTTGGTTTATTTGCTTTCACATCTCATTGGTTTCGATCGTGATCTTCCGAGGTTCCATCTGGAGTTGCAGTGACTTGAATCTAGCGTCAACATGCTCTGGCCGGATATTCCCCCTGTGATGTGCGTTGCTATGCCCCGTATATTTCTCGCCACATCTTAAAGGTTTCCTTGGAGCAGCTGCATCCTTTCAGTATACCCTTAGGTATACTGAACTCCTGATGAATAGATGAATAAACGCTAATGGCTGTACCCTCTATAAAGGGCGGTAGCTTGCACACATAGCGTCCTATCCTTGCCATCTAGCCTTGCCAGCTAGCCTAGCCACCTAGTTTAGAATGCCAAGGTGGCATTCTAGGCTGGGTGGCTCCTAGCCACCTATCCTAGGATGCCGTCTTTGAATTGGCCAGTGTTGCTTAGATTAGATGACTGCTCGGGCCATCAGATGCTCCTCGTTTTTCTTTGATGCCAAGTGTAAATTCACCCTGTGCTCCGTTCTTTCTTCTTTGCGTTTAACACTTTTGATGTGAAGTGCGTTTATTGCGAGAGCTCTACCACGACATTCACGTGTGAATGAGGCAGCTATCACTTACTGGTTATTGGTGCTTTGACAACGACATACGTATATGTAAGAATCGCGCATCTAATGGTTCCAAGTTTTATAAATAAAGATCCAGCTTTTTAGTTTTTTGGCAAGGGTAAAGTAGGGGAAATAACTCAGGTTCAACTTGTAATCACAGATGCATGATCGCCAGAAACATTATAACAAACTGTAGTCAGTGTTGAAATCAAAAAAATTTCTGTACCTGCTCCGTTCTTTCCAAAGTAGTGTGTTGACCCGGGGCCTAAAGTCACGAACAATGCATTTCCGATTGATATTGATTGACCTCCAGGTTTCGTACCAGGTGCGTCTGGATATCTAAAAATGTAACGTAAGAAAATAGCAATTTAGATGTGTCTTTAATTTAATCAACATCTCGCGCACGGTAACTTTCAGGTGATATTGCCTTCTTTGCGAAACGATAGGCATAACCTAAAGTTCTGTCTCTTACTAAAGCATATATTATACAGTATAATCCGCGGAGTTGTGAATTAGCGCAAAATCGATTTCAGGAACATAAAAAGTTCATTTTTGTTTTCATATCTATCTTTTATATCTATCTGTTTAAATTGTGCTTTAATAATTTTACAGGAACTGTACTGCTCTTGACTTCTTCGAAATCGGGCATTTCGGGCGGATGAAGTGAGTGCGATTGTGTAAGTGGAAAGTGAAATGCACACCTACAATGCATTTGTAACGATGTCTTGATTTTTCTTTATTTATCAGTTGAATTAGTTATTTTTTGGTACATGTTAATATTTTTTTACAGATTTCAATAAATACGAGTAAATGCAAAATATACGAGGTTAACTTTTCAAACTTTTCCTGTCCTAATTTTACGCTCTCTCTGGGTCGCTTTAGAACTAAGAACCGCCGCGCACAAGACCGCGATTCTTGTATATTTGATCGTTACTTTTCTGAGAGCAAGAATTTTTTACCGCATAATGACTGAATCAAAAGTTGCTTCAAGAGTTGATGCATAATGACTGACTCAAAACCTGCATCAACACTCTGCTTAGCCAGTGCAGTACACACTCTAGAAACCCCAAGATTAACAGACGAACTGCACTGGCTTAGTATATGGGTCCCCTACAGTGGAGACTCAATCGTCCCGTTCGAGGGGAGCCGGGCTTCCTGATGTCTAAACATCCACACGCACACACGCAATCGGTGCGTGTGTGTGTGTGCATCCACGGGTCCACTCACCTCTCTTAAATCGTATGAAACATATTCCTTTATCGGTTGGCAGGCACTGAGGCTGGACCACGCCCATACGTAGCCAAGAAAGGCAGTCAAGACGGCGACTTGAAGAATGAACGTCATCTGGCGTTGGGGACTGCCCAGTACGATAAACTTAACCTGTACGAGCGGCAGACATTTATACTGATCACCACACGTGCAAGCTGCGCTGTGATAGTCACAAATTTTAAAGACGGCGGATATTCGCTGCATCGCTTGTCACGCAAGAGCCGCCATGAAAGACCGCGTCCTTTCGAGCTTGGAAGTGGGACACCCAGCCGTCTTTCTCTGCTCGTCCGAAAACAAGCGGTCCTAAACGAACTTTTCTTTTTTTTTTTGCGGGAGTTGGTATTGCAATTTTCGCTTGTCGTTGGGTTTTTGTACGAAGATCGGCTGAAAACAAGAAAAACACACACAGAAAAAAAGGGAAAAGGATAAAGGAGCGCGAAAAATATTATGAGTCTGCTAACATACCCTGACTTTATAGACTCTTCTCCCATCGTTTGTACGCTTCAATCGTTGAATTGCATTTTTTGGGGGGGGGGTATTTCATCGCGCTCCGCGCAAGCGTCATGACAATCTTCCGTAAGTACTGCGCAACATGTATACAACCACAGCCTCGCGACTGGTTTTATGTTGTTTTTGGAGGTTAGCATCGAAGATGCTATAGATTTCTAACAGTCGTTGAATGTTTACAACCTTTTCCCGTCACGCAATTTTAAACGTAGTATTCCGCACTAATCGTCGTCATATGACGATGTACTTTTTTCTTCAATAGGCTTCAATAAGACTCTATACTTCTTGTTTTTTTACTTGCCGGAATCCGTTGCCATAGATGAGTTGCAGGCAATGAAATATGACGGTAACCACGATGTTTTCACGAGGTTATTACGTGAGTTCATCCCGAAGGCTTTGGACTCCGGCGGTGTTCAGGTGCAGTAGGGAATAGCCGATTCACACGATGGACCGAGTCACGTCACCGATTCCTGCGATGCGCGCCTCGTCCGCGGACGCGCGGAGTGATAAAGTCGAGCGCCTTTTCATTCGCGGATTTCTGGCGGGTAATTCGCTCGAAAAGCGTTTCTAATATTTCAAATGTCAAATGACATTAAAATTTACATAATTTTAATGTCAAAAATAATTTGACTACATTATCATTTCCGGAAAAAGCGCCCATTTAAAAGCTACGCACTTGCACCCCCCCCTTCCCTCAAGAAAAAAGAAGACAAAACTTATGTAAGATTTAAGACGGGCTGAAATGAACGTCAAGTTGTATAAACGTTTAGACAATAAAAAGTTAGTCCGAATTAATGAAACATCTGATATTTCTGCTGCGGAGTGATCTAGCTAGTACAGTTGGACAGCTAACCTGGTGTTCCGACGTGAATTACGAAGTAGTGATTACATGACCCCACGCGCATAGCTCATCCATGGCAAGAGTATATGGATGTGGGCGTTACTCGTATAAATGACAAAGCCAGGGTCGCAAAATATCAAGGAAACTACAGAAATAAGTATCATTAGTGACATTATAATGCTTGTTGTACGTGACGTCAGATTTGTCGCCCGCATTCGAGCCAGAAGTGTCCCTCTAAAGCGTCGGAAGTTACGGCTTCAGCCACCCAAACCAATATGCCTGACGACTTCTTGGAATTGTGTAATATCAGAACGTAATGAAGGACCCTGGAACGTAATACGTACAAAAGAAAGCCATCGGACACGGCCGTGGTACGTGGGATCACGTGGTGTTAGCATTGCGAGTGACTAGCATTTAGAACGAGCGTCTCGCTTAATCGCGGAGTAGATGGAACTATAGGGGGCGCAGTTTCACCTATCGTCACCATCACCACCAACCGTCGCGGTGTGGCAAACAACTCCGATGCTAGCACTGGCCTAGCGCATCACCGCATCGTTTTCGCGCTTGCTGCACACTTGTTTGTGTATATGGTGCTCACTTCTGAACTCGAAGGTATATGCCGAGCGCGGGGACTGCAGCACATACGCGACGATGCCTGACAGTGTCCGCCGTCGGCTTTGGTGCAACGCTGCACTCAATGACATGACCGCAGTTGAGCACGTCCTCTCCTTCAACGAGACACCGTTGCTTTTGCCAATGTCGTCCATGATTGTCGCAAGAGGCAGGGTGACTGCAAATTGAAGTGCGTGTTTTTGGTGAGGCATTCAGAAAAACACGGACAGCCGCGCCGGCCACGCAGATCCAGCGCGCGCGGCCGGACAAGACATGGCTGGCCCGGCACCCAGCGCGTGACCACACATGCGCATGTTTCGCCTTCTGCAATAGGACTTAGGTGGCATTGAACGCAAGAATAGACTAGATTACTTCTATCTAGATCCGTTGAGGAGAGAATAATAGTGGTATATATATTTCAATAGCCTTGCGTCGTCGTCTTTCATGTCAGCGAATGCACTAATGACTGTTTACCACACAGTGTTAGTTCCGAGGTTGCCGCTAGGGAGAGCCACTTCTTGATCTCCTCCCTAACACTTCATAAAAGAAAAATTGCGGTTGTGATTTCGTGGAACAGCGGAAATTTGGCCAGTGCGGTACCACTGCCAGCCTAGTGCCTTCAACGTGCCTCACGCAGTAGTATAGTGTCACACGACCTCACGCCGGTACATTGCTCATCCAGGTCGAAACAGGCAGGGTGGAAGACTTTTTTTTCAAGCACTTCAGCGTAAACAACATCAGTTGCGCACTGTAAATACAAAATTCCCGTAATGCCAACGTCTGACGGCTTCTACGTGATTTAGCCAAATGCGTTACCTATATAGCTGTGACTTTTCGTCAGGATCAGTGTTGTAGACGTTAGCGAAAAAAAGGAACGAAATACGTTGCTCGTTACTTGCCAAATAAAGGAACGCGTTACCGACCTACGTTAGGTAAAAAAAGAAACAGACGACGCTTTACCGTTATTGTTACCGATAAAATATCATGAGTCATTCCTCTTTGAAGCTCGATGACCAGCGAAGTTGTTTAGCACGCGACACAGACGTGACACAGAATTTTGAACAAATGCACGAACACATTTATTGTCTTGATTGGTGGTCATCCTGACGAAAGGTACACACACACATGTCGAGGACCAGCGCCGCCACGAGGAGCCGGAGGAACGTAGACACGCGCGAAGGGACCGCCACCCGGCGGAAGGAAGGAAACTTGGCACGCAAGCGCTTGGAACGATGACAAGGAGAGGGCGGTGCGAGCCCTCTTTGAGTTTTTGTTGACGCACACGAAGAATCCGCGTAACCCTAGCCATAACAAGCTTCGCTGTAAAAGTAATGCACGTTACTATGTAGCTGTATTGGGACGTAACACCCGCGTTGTTGAGGTTTGGCATTGGGCACAAGAGGGCGTGGTTAAGTTTTCAGTGCGGCATTTTCGCGTGGGGAAAGACGAGGCACAATCTTGAAGGTACGTGGAATGAGTGCAATAATGAATGACTTAGTGCTAATGGGGCTAATCAAGCGGTGTCAAAAGCACGAATCACTGGTCCTTTTATGATTGGTTCAGCGATGATAAAACACGGACAAAAACATCGACGAAAACCGTGACGGTGGACTTTTGACGCTCTCTGATTGGTTCCATCAGCTCTCCGTAGCGTCGGCTGCTCTCTGGACTTGAGCTCGAACGAAGCATACAAAACACGAACAAAAATTTAAGTGTACGCTCAGGTTTTGGGGAGTAGATGTAACGAGTCACGTAATTATACGTTACCCGTTACTCGAAATAAATAACGTAAGTACGTTACCCGTTACAGTTTGGAAAAGTAACGAGCACGTTCCTACGTTACCGAAAAAGTAACGCGTTACGGGCAACGCCGTTACGTAACGCGTTACCCCAACACTGGACTTAGGATTGAGGGAATCCATCCAGTCCATTTTCGCAATCAGTGATGGACTCTCCACCAAGAGCTTCGTGAATTCTGGTTCGATGAAAAACCGCGGCTCTCTTGTTTTTGGGGACGTCGTTGGCGTCTTTTTGGGGACGATGGCACTTTACAGTTTGATAAAGAGTGGTGACCAACCCTGTAAATAGTCGGCCACGGTCGCCGTTGGCCTTCGATGGTGTTGCTTCCATCCCTAACTTTCTGGGACATCAACGCCTCGGCGCACGCGCTAAAATGAGAATTTCAACCGAACAACAACAAGCATCGCGATTTCCCCGGGAGTATTTCAGGTGACTGTCATAAATTACCAATATGCAGTAATTGAACTTTTGGACGCGTAAACATTTTATTCCACGTTTTTTTGTATTAAGTTTTATGGGTCAGATTCATAAAATGATCAATCTCTGCCATTCTTGAAAAAAACAAACGTAATGTTCCCGATGACCGTAATAGCCTGGGTATCATAGAACGCAAATCAATTAGATTTTGGATACATCCTTCGAAACTTTTTATTCCGCGGAATGTCCCAAAACGCTGGTCGTGGCTCTGACAGGTGCCTTCGATTCATTATTTTCGACAGCTCGTAGGATAGAGCTTCAGCTTGTTTAGTCCGTTCCTGTACAGATAGGTCCTTATTCGCCTCCAAGCGTCTCTGAACAGTTCTTCCAAAGGGTTGCTTTGGAGAACCGTAATCCATGGGTTCTTTTCTGTAAAAGAAAGAAAGAAAGCAAGAATGCTGGGTTAGAGGTTGCTCCGGTGCTGTGCGTTCGTGCACACATCCTCGCTTGTTTTCCAGTTCCTGGAGTGACGCTCTAGAGTAATTTGGAAAAATTACCAGGACGTTAGTTCTCTGCTCCAAATATTACGCTATTTTAAAAAGAAAAAGAAAAATTAAGATGACCTTAACAGTACGGGAGCAAAGAAAGCGACGTTGTTTCTAACTTTTTCAACCGCTCTGTCGGGGTCATGTGGTTTATAGGCCACGTTTGCATTGATGAACGAATATAAAACTGAAAATAAATATTTAATAAAACAAAATTGTAATTACGACTTAAAAATCAAACAAAAATAAGTACATTGCTCGACGGCAACAAAAGAGCGGCCATTCCGAAGCAGCGTTACGGCTGCCCAAATACGCAGAGTAGTTTCCCGAGTGTTCTGAACCAGGACATACGACGATAGCCGAGAATTGACTGGAACTTTCTAGAAGAACAAATAAAAAAGGAAGAACCCGACCGGGGTTCGAAACGTGTTCCTCCGCGCGGAAGCCGCGTGCACTGCCAACTTCGCCCCCGGCACTTTTTTTTTTTCATTGTTGCTTCCGCTTGCGGGACACGCTGCAAAATAGACTCTATTTCTAACCGTGTTCTCAAATCTGTTCTTCAGCTAGAATACAATTAAAACGAAGTTTTACCTCTTAAACTCTTGCTGAAACAACAAAGTTCCCTGGACGTCTAACGTTTCACAACATCATTGTCGTGTTTTGAATGCACAAAAAAGAAAAGTATGAGATTTACTTGCCCGTTGATGTTCTTTCAGTAGTTCAATTATTTTTACGAAGGTTCAGCAATAGAATGTTGGCTACTTTTCAAATTACAAACCGTAAGAAAAAAATAACACAATGAGCTGAGACTCTGAAGCACTTACCCGGTGAGCAAATGATCAGTAAAACCCAAGACTTATTGTCGGTGTCCACAAACTGGTTGAAGAATGCATCTATGGGTGAAAGGTGAAATTCAAACAGTAGCCAAGAATTGCGTTCGAAGAACCACTAAAAAGCCAAGATATCAAAAGCAATTTCGCATAAAGAATGTTTGCAAATATGACGCTAACATTTAGTTAGCCCCGCAAAACACTACCAACCTCGATTCTGTATAGTCCAACCCTCATGGGCGTACCAACCGGGGAAGGCAAGGGGGCTTGCCCTCTCCCCACACAAGTTCTCAGCAGGGGGGGAGGGGGAGGGCAAGGCATGTGTCCCCCCCCCTGAAACAGAAACAGCCGCCACTTGGCAGGGCAAACACTGGCCGGCGGCGCCCAAGGAATACCAAGGGCACCGTGCTCCCTGGTCGGGGGGGGGGGGGGGGTCTGGTTGCCCATCCCCCCGCTTAAAAACAAATTGGTACGCCACTGTACAACTTTATGAGAAATCGATACAAAAACCTTACCACTGTTAAACTTGGAGTAGTGGTGGGCTCGATAGTTATTTTGTTATGATTGCCCGCAAAAGTCAGGCAAATCGGCGGAAACCACTCACTGTAGAGTTCTATCAAATCCACACAAAAACGCATATATGGTTATCGGGATTTTGCATGATTGTGGGAATTGTTCCCGCAACTCATAGGCTCGTGCAGACGTAACGGCTTATTTTTTTACAATATTAGAATTAACTTTTTTCTGTTTTTAGAATTTATATTAGGAAAAGAGACTTACCGTTAAAAATTAGAATAGTATGAAAAGGGGTGCGCTTCTCTGTGAATTTCCAGCTTCTATTCGATATCAAGGAACCATTGTAGCTGTCGATGCAAATGTGAAGCAGATGAGTAAACATTCCAGTATAGATAATTAGGAAAGACGCGAAGGTATTTGTAAATACTACACACTATTGGGTAACGAGTGTTTCGTTCTTCACAGACCACTTTTGTGTCCCTTATAAGAAGCGTGATGAACAATTGTGATAGCCGCCGTGCAAGCTTTAGTTGTTATCGTAATTCTTACGGAGGGGCGCGTGTAATTGTAAATATTCCTGCTTGTGAAGGATAATCAGTGATTACACTATAGAGCGTGCTATAATATAAGGAGTGTCAGAACTAAACCCACATACCTATAAAAAAAACTGTGCTTACGAAAAAAAGAAAGAAAAATCGACAGCTGTATTTTGATTTATCGGTCAAACTGATGCATATGCAAAATTGCGATGTATGAGAAATGATGGGTTTTCATTACGTCTATATTGTCACACTTTGATTAATCACGTGACATCACGACTCGCATAGCGTCCTGTGACGTCACGGCGTCAAGTTGTGACGTAACTGACGTCAAGCGGTGTCGCGGTATCATCTGACTCAACGCCACGTGGCACAGTGTTGTGTAACGTCGAAGGCAAGCTAGAGGTCACGTGACATCACGGCGTCAAATCGTGGTAGTACGTCACGTAACTGACGTCACGTTACTTGACGTCACGTAACGTGGGCGTGAAGACATGGTGCCAAGTGACGTCACATGACGTTGCGCAGCGTCACGTGGAACTGCGGGACGTCACATGACCATACGTCGCGCGACGTGGTCACATGATGTTACGGCGTCAAGTCATGGTGTCACATGACGTCATGTTACGGCAGAACTTGACACCCAGCGTTCTTGATCCAATAACGTTGTTTTCACCATCACGTCACATGACCCTACGATTTCGCATCACGATTCACTCGGCACTTTGACGTGCGGGACCTGATGTCGCGTGGCCTGCCATGTTCACGCCACGGACGAGCATGAAAACTGTGTTCGCTTTTGTTGGAATGCCATTCTTCAAAAATTAGTCTTTGGGTTTTGTTCCGGGTTCGGGTACGGGCGCCTTTTATGGCCATCGTTCCTTTCAATCAGCAAATACCGAAACACGGCTTTGCGCCAAAAGTTGTTAATGAAAGTGCGCTTCGTAAAGTTTCCCTACTTTCCCCTTAAGCACCATGTTGACTTAATTGTCCAAGAGCAGCCGAACTACCGTTTGAGCCGGCGCATACTCAAGATGGCAGTAAAAATCCAAGATGAAAAAAAAATACAAAAAATTTATGGTTCTAATTTTGCAGGTAAGAACAGAAAACAATCCACAACTCTACCGAAAAAATAGTATAACTTTTCTGTAACTGGATTATGGAACTGGAAATCTAACTACATTTCTTGCTGGAAATCTGAAATCCACTTCGTATACTGCAAAGTGGATTTCAGATTTCCGAATCCAGTTAGATTTCCAGTTCCATATATTCTAGTTAGCGGAAAAGTTATACTGTTTCTTTTCGGGCGGAAATTAGGAGCTTCTGCGTACGCTTTCTCATATACCGAAGAGACTCGAGCCTCTGCAATTATATTGTGCTGTTTCTTTAAGCTAAAGTTGAAGCCAAACAGCATTCTAGTCAACAGGACAAACTGTATGTCAAGTGTTAAACATTATGCAGATATAAAGCATGCGGATGAACGATTTTTTTTTACCTGGTTTGGTCCTTCCAATACATGGTATGGGTGTCGGCCAAGTAGAGACGAGCCACGCACTTGCTCTTGCGGATAGGGGAATATGAACGGAACGTATCGTACCACGTGCGGTTTGCAATCTGAAATGTACCCATTGAGAACTTATTATATCGTTCTTTTAAAATGACTTGCGTCATTTCGCATACGCTCTGTTAGTGATCGCCTGATGGAACGAGGAACCTTTCCCGTGGTCGGTCACTCGGAGCTTGATAGGCTTAAAGCCGGTTGACACATACGTTCAGCGAATCACTAATTCAGTATTAGTAATAACAGCGTTGCTTAGGGTTGCATCAGGAAGGTCAGTGCTATTTCCAGTGTTGACTAATAGTACTGAGGTTGTTCTGTATTGCATGTGTGAACAGACCCTTAAAATAACAAAACATTGAGGGTGCAAACTATATGGTGCAGCTTATGCATGGTGGGTGAATTTACCCGATGCTAGGATTTTCGAAAAGGACGACCCGAGGAAAGTAAGTCGGGGAGGATGGTTCCTTTCCTAAATGGGGTGATAAGCCTTGTGCGACCAATTTCCTGTCCAATCTCATTGACGTTCAAGTAGTCCAACAAGCACCAAACTTTTGTTAGCCGACGAAAATAAAATTACCTTTTTAAAAAAGAGCGTTTTAGTGATAAGTTGGTGAGGTTCGACTGTGAAAAATCTTTTGTTGTGAATAACGTTTTGGTGCATCTTTTGTCACAATTGTACCGTGGTACGCAATTGACGTGCTCTAATATACTGTAACAAAAATAGTATCGCGATCGGGACTGAGTGCTACAGTAATCGAAAGTACTCCCGAGTCTGCTACTTTTCGTGGATGGTCCTATTTATTATTTAACTTTCCTTTGTGATATTTAGTTTTAGTACTTTTAGTGAATATATTAGCAAAATTGAGTCGCGAGAACGATGAAGTTTTATGTACACGGCATAATTGCTTCCCCCATGGCAAGAAACAAAAATATCAACACGTATTTTCCAGTCGTTTTCTGGGATCGCTTTTATATATCGTGACGGACAGTATCTTCACGACTGTATTTTTCTCACCTCTCCCCTTATGCATTTCTCATTGCATCAGCCTGCCCTCAAGCTTGGTAACAATAAATTACCACAACTTTTTTTTACGCGGGAGATTGCTAAGCTGTTAGAAAAATGTCTATATAACCATGCTTTCTTCTGGTTCTCAATCTGTTTTTTTTTTTTTTTTTCATAAGGGGAAAACGAATTTGATGTACCCACTCTTATGTAATGCCTCTCATTGAGGCCCTCAAGGTAATGAAATGGAAATGAAATGAAATGAAGCTCACTTACCTGTTCTAGACGGACCGATCTATGGTACTTGACGGGTTGGCAGCTATGGCTACCAGGCCATGCTGAGACGTAGCCGTACAAAAAGGCGAAGATGAGGATGCCGATGACGAACCCCATGTTGAGCGGTGCGTTCGCTGCCAAACGAAAGGGAATCGTGAACAAATATCCCCGCATTTATTTCCTGGAAGCGGTGTCAAGTGGCACGCACCTTGAAGGGAAAGGTACGACAATCTGATTAGCTGCATTGTGCGACCATCACTGTCAAAGCCCGTGTTAGAGGCAACAACGAAGGAAGCACGTTCAGTGGGAATTTCACAGGTGTCAAAAGTAACAAAGGCCGCAAACGAGGCTATCTTTTTTTTTTGGGGGGGAGCTACTTTGTGATTATGATTCATGTTATAAAATCTGTCCAAATCGGTCTAGGTAAAAAAAATGGTAGCGCATAATAATACATACTAATACATTGTAAACGTTACAACCATTCTTATAAAACAATTAATTTATTTTATATAAATCTTGTTCTACTGATATATTTTTTATTTTATTTAAATGAATAAGTAGGTCAAGAAGAATGGTCGAACCAGTCTCACTACGTTAGCCGCTTTTTCGCTCGCTCTCTTCACACTGTAAAAAAAAACAAAAAAACATGGCATTTCCCTTCGGTTTGGAATGATCTATAACAGTTGCTGAAGATGATATAAGGCCCGTTCACACAGTTGCGTTCGGAGCGACCACTACGCTTACGAACGAATGCAACCGGTTGGAACGACGAGTTACCATAGCAACGAAGCGCCAAACGGTCGTTTCGTTCGTGTTCGTTCGCAACGCAAGGAGTTGAGCCGGGCTGAACTTTTCGTTACGTTCGGGAACGACCGCAACGACAGACCAATCACAGGTCGAGGAGAGCTCGGTCGCGCGCGTTGCATGCCGGTCGTGCCGGGCTCCTTCTATCTGCAAACATGGCGTCGGTGGTGATCGTCGACGTGGACGGCGTGGTGGAAGCTCATCGTTCCGCGTAAAAGCGCTATCCTTGACTGTGAATTTTCGTCGTGTGTCGTTATGATAACCCAGCACGTACTAGAAGGGAAGATCCACCTACTCGTGCGGCGATCTCGTGGCGGCACTCTCAAGACAGCAGAAACGCCCGTGCCGTCGTGTTTGTTTACTTCGACTACAGTGGTGCTTTCTTAGCATTTGTGTCCTCGAACATCGCCCGGATTTCTTTTTTGGCGCATTCCATGCGTGTGCTCAAGTTCAAGGTATTACTGGTGCGTACCGTATAAAGGATGCGAATTTTCACGCGTTTTCATCACCCGAGAAAGGTGATTAGTGTTAGCAATCCTGAACGCTCGCAACGTCTATCTGATCACGAAATTATATTTCTACGTTGCTATATCGCTGCTAAGATTACATCGTCTTTTATAATCGTAGAAAAGGCGTGTGGCGAGATTTGTACTGTTGGCAAAGTCGTGTATTAAAGTCGTGATCGTGCAAGACGGCGTACTGCATCTTTTTCTTTTTTAATGCACTACCCTGCAAGCGTATCCTGAAAAATAAAAATAAAGTTTGTGGTCATAGAAGACGGTCTGTCTATTTTCTGTTACGCAAGTGAGTGGCAGCGCGTCCCCTTCTTTTAGAGGCACCGCTGAAACAGCTGACGGCGGCGGAGAGGCGGTCGCCGTGCTGCCGACGCGCTGCGCTTGTTGCAGTGGTTGCAGGAGTGTACGCGCGGCGCAGAGCGGTCGCTTCCGGTCACAACGGACGCAGTCGTGGATAACGGGTTCGTTTCAGATGTCTGAACCAGCCTTTACACAGCTATTGTAGGCGCACAGCAGATCTTCGTGACTGTACGCCGTAGCCGAAACCTCCGGCTGCTCCGGTGAGGACGGTGGCCTCGCGTCGGGCAGGAAACCGTCCGCCATGTTTGTAAGCGTAGCTGGGTTGCTTACTATTGGCTAGGAGCAAGAGCTGAAGCTCGTTTCTCATTGGCTGTTGATTCGTTTGGTTGCATGCGGTTGCATGTGTGTGTACACGTCGCGCACAGTTGTCGTTGAAGTCGCAGCGGTTGCATTCGTTCGTAAGCATAGTGGTCGCTCTGAACGCAAATGCGTGAACGGGCCTTCAGTTTAATATTATATATCGCTAAACCTCGGCATTTTTTAATAGAGGTGTTTCTTTTTTTCTGGTTCGAGATTACTTTAACAATCGTTTCGACGAATGACCAAAATGTTGTGATGTTCCTATATTGACCCCGTAAGACGTCAAAGCATGGCACTATTCTCCAAACAAACTCTTTGCTATGGCCTTTGTTATGGACAAATGCATGAGGTGCTCGACGCGAGGTTAGAGTTTGTTTGATAAAAAAGCGAATAATTTTTTATGCATTGTGTCTTCTCAATATCCAGTATTAAAGACTTTTTCTATAGTTTCAGTGTCATAAAGCGATGATGAAAGCCCGTCATACAGTTTCGCAAGTGGTTTTGTCTTGCTGCAGACAACACGATGGCTTCGTGGGTTCAGTGGTCCTTTCTGAGGGAGTATAGGACTGCGTTCAACTAGGTTGTTGACGAGCGAGGAAACTTCAAATCTCGATCGGGGTACATTCTCTGTGGGATTTTGAAAGTGAAGAGTGCCTGTGCACAGCTTTGATCGAAGCTCGCGGTGCACGAACGTTGGCCCGTATAGACTTCCACAATAATTGAGAAAGTGAAAACGCTGTGAAGACGAATCCCGATGACGGGAAGTGTATCAACGTCGAATGCAGACCAGCACACGTTTGAAGGAGTTTTGACGGCACAGAAGTTACCTCAGTGCACATTTGTGTGATCAAATGAGCTGTACGTAACATATATGAACTTACACGATGTTTTTATCACGTTCTATTACCTTTTGAGGTCTTACTGAAAACGGAAGAATTGGCAGGATTGTTTCGTTTTGTGATGGTTACAAGTCGGTACAAAACACAAATCCATATTCCGGGCCTGCGAACGAAATTTGGTGATCTCGAACCGATCGTGTTAGGGCCAAAATAATGGCTGCTTCGTATTAATACACGTGAACTGCACAACCAAAAAGAGGGCCTGACGCCATGGTGAGCCTTGGAAAGTTAGCACTTATAGAACAATCCATAGGAAAGATACGTTGAAAAACAAACTACCAAGGTTACTAAATAGATTAGCTGCCGAAAATGTCGAGCTTTTAGATATTACGTTTAAAGCATTGCGTTGTTATTTGAGCCCCGAGTCGACTTTTCTTATGTAAAAAATGCTGTGTAATATTATTAAACTTTGAAAGTTGTTGTGCATGTGCGTGATCTTGTTTTTTCTTGATAATGCCTTTCAAGATATCCTACGATTGCGTGGTGGTGACGTAATTTGACTGTGTCCATTGTTGCTTCTCTTTATTCTCTTTATTTTGCTTTTTCTGTTAATGCTGTAAATTGTATGGTATGTTGATTATTATCTTTTTAGTGCTGCATAAATGCCAATGTGGGAGTCTGTGGCTTTATCAAGCGGTCTTGTGACCGCTTTTTCCACAAGCCTCCAATATCCTCTACGCTGTACTTGATGAAAATAAGTATAAACAACAACAACAACAACATGTTCGAAACGGATGCTTCTCTCCCTGTATATTTATCAGACCTCCATACGTACAGTGAATTTCATCAGACTGTATCCCATAGCGCACGAAATAATATCCGTTTTTATAAACCTGATGATATTTAGTAGACCTGTCATGTTCCTAATAAACACAAGATAAAACATTGTCACGGTCCGGTGCGGAGCGAGAGGGGAAGCGCACTCGCCGCAGACCGCAACGGGGGTTCGGACGCCCGCTATCCCACAGTACGTGGGCTCCAGGGACGGGGGGACAAAGACAAGGCACGTGACGAACAGAGCAGTAGAAACATTTAATAAAAGGCTAGTGGAGATGGTGACAAAAGTAAAAGGGTAATACAGACACAGTCTCAATCAGGCGGAAGCATACAAGAGAAACTTGGTAACTAGGGGCAAGACAGAGAATACACAACAAGAGGAATGGGAACGATACCGCACTTTGGCGCAGTCCGGCACGACGAGGCTCGCAGAGGCGTGGGAGCACCTGAAGTCGGTCGCTTGCGATGGATTCCTTCTCGACGTGGCCGCGGTGCGCCAGAGGCGGTGGTTGTTGGCTTCAGACGCTGTCGCGTCACGGACGGTCGACGCACTGGGGCAGTCCGGCAGAGGAAGGCCGCACAGAGTTGGAGCACAGAAGTAGCTGACGTTCAGTGTCCAGACGGGTCTTCCCCTTTACCGCGGTGCCCGAGGCTACGCCCGGAGCCGACAGGGAAAGCGGGTTGCGCTCTCGAAACTCCCAAGTCGACTGCCGCGCCGTTTCCCAGTTTCAACCGAACGGCGCTCTTTCCTAATAAAGTAAACAAAACACACCCGCTCCCCTACAATAGCAATACACTCACACACACACACAAAAAAAAAAGACCGTCACAGCGGCGAAGACATTCGTTGGCCCCCAGCTCCAAACAAAGTCAATACCAAAAAACGCTCAACTGGGGCATCTGGCAAACTCATTTCCGAATTTCAAGAAGTGGTACCGCGCCCAAGCATCGGGCAAAAGCGTCCCCCGAACGGGAGTCGAAGAGGCCATAAACATGTCAAGTTTGGGTCCCAGTCGGGACCGGCGACGTGCTAACTAGCGCCAACCAGGGAGTGTCACACCACCCGCGGCGACCACATGGCCCCGCAGGCATCCGACGGGGCGCCATTCACAATACGCGTGGCCCGGCGAGACCAGGCCGGTTTTTGTGACATAAATATACAGGAAGATCCACTGATGGATTCTTAGGGAATGCGCTAGCATGACCATTGAGAAACGCCAAAGCTGATCCCCTCATTTTTCTGTTCTGGCTTTCTCTTTTGTTTCCTCTATTTTTTTGCTGCCTCTCTTTGGCCTCGTTACGGAGTCAGTGTTAACATTTCCCAAGGGGGACGTGTGTGGCGTTTCCCAAGGGTCATATTAACGGATTCCTCAAGAATCCGAAAATGGATCTTCCTGAAATTATTTTCGCCTGCTTTTCTGTGCTCTGTCAGAGTACTTCGACGCCCTTGATATGGTCATCCATATCACTCGTGGAAGGAAGCGCATATAGTGTTTTATCTACACACACAGCATCACAGCCCACACACCGCTACTACGGAAACCCAGACCGAAGAACATCCGGCTAGGGCAGAGCGGCAACTGAACTGCGCACGCTCGCATTCCACCGCGCCGCGACGCCTCCTCCTCTCTAGCTCTGCGCCTGCAACGCTCCTTTGATGAAAACGAAAACGCTCGTTTTGACGAAAATTCGGGCGGTGTCAGTCAGTTTGTCAACGCCGGGAAGCGAGGGAGGATCATTTAACAAAAAAGTAAAACAACGGCAAAAAAGAAAACAAAAACGGAGGGCAAGGAGGCGGCGTGTACAAACACAGCGCTGACTCTCAACGGATTTATTGGAAGAAAACACAAAACGACAAGCATCACAGATCATCAAAAAAAATCAAGTCACCGTCCCCCCCCCCCGCACGTGTCAAACCTGCTCAAAAGTGCAAACTCTTTGTCAAATAATGCCTGAGCATTAGAATGCTCGTTTTGACGAAAACCCGGGGTGTCTTTCGTTTGTCAGCGCCGAAAAGAGAGGGAGAAGGAAGGGGAGAGGGTGACGCGTGGGAAGCTCCCATTCGTCCGAAGCGCTGACGTCAGTAGCGTATCTTCTTGTCCTCCGGTTTTTTTTTTTTTTTTGACACTGGTTTACTTTTTTGCTTATAAATGTACCACCAACTCGCCCAACTTTCCACCATATTACAAGAGAGGGAGAGAGGTTGACGCGTACTGACGTCAGCGCTTCGGACCAATGGGAGCGTCTCACACGTCACCCTCTCCCTCTCCTTCTCCCTCTCCCCCGGCGCTGACAAACGAAAGACACCGCCGGGTTTTCGTGAAAACGAGTATTCTAATGCTCAGGCATTAATATCGTGTCATTATACAAAAGATTCAGATTGCTGCAGAGGCCATTCTGCATGCATTCTTCGTCTGCTGCAGGCATCTCGAGACGTCTCCAGGATCGGAAGATGAACGCAAATATTTCAAAAACAGCCAATTCTCGGCCAACTTTTGTCGTGTTAAGCGTGAAATCGAGGCTTCCTGTATTTATTATTTTTAGAAGTTCCAGTTCTACGACCGATTTTTGAACTATCGTTCTTTCGGAACGCAATCTAATCCGGCGTATTCGTCCATAGCAACGGCGCTAGCAACGGCTTGCTTGGAGCAGTGACGTCACACTTGCAAGGCCAATTAGGGCTATAAAATTTCAAGGTGAAGGTATTTGGATGTTCACATGAGTTGAAGTTTAGATATATGAGTGTACCCAAATAATCTTACGGATAATACCACTTGAAACAAGAGAAGAAAAATATCGTTGCTTTCTCCACTTCATATACTGTATACCTGCAAAACTGCATTTGTGACGCTGAGGCAGGCTGATTCTTAAAATCTATGCTTGAACTTCAGATTGGGCGAGTTGGTGGTTCATGTTTGTCGATGTTTGTCGGTCGACGAGAAGTCGACAAACTATGCTTGAACTATATATTCCGTTTTGTTCTTTTAATGATTCGGCGGTGCCTTTAGCACAGTTTCTACTATAACTAATGACATCACTGTAGTCACTTACACAAACGCCGGGTGTGCCTAGAAGCTTATTATGGCTCCATAACTATAGTCGGGGAGGTAAAGACGGGAGGAGAACGCGGCAATTCCTGGGCGCTGGGGTTGGCGGTTCCGAGAGAAAGAACGAGAAAGAGAGCGACGACGGGAAGATGCGGAGAAAGAAAGCAGACGCAAGGTATGGGCCTGCTCGGTTTGCCGCGACGAATTCAAGTGGTCTGAACGCGTTTTCTCTGTCAACTTTATTTAGTCTCATACAATGCGGGATTTCGGCGTTTTCCCTGCAAAGCTAAGCTAGAAAATAAACAAATGTACTGACCTTGCAGAGGTGATGTTGCTTTGTTTTGTGCATAATGCTGGGCAGTCGCCAGGGGAGTGATCGGCGGCCGAGTGGTTCAAGCGTCATCCGGACTCGGAGCACAGGAGCTGACAGTTCGTGCAGCAAAGCCCAGGGATCCTGGGTTCAATCACCACTCCTGCCCGTTTCGATCTGGATGCATTGATACCGGCGCGCGGTCGTGTATCACTACCGCCTTGCGCAACGCTTGGGGGCTAACCTGCGCGTGGCGGGTTGTAACTCAGCACCGGCTAAACTTCTCCTCCACAGCTGGGTGACAGGCTGCCCGTTGAGGCAGACTCGCGTCCAGGCTGTATAAACATACACAATCACCCCATTTTTTTTAGGGTCGATTAAAGCGTTTAAAGGAAATATACCGGACACGTGCATCTAGGACAGGGCTGTTGGCACGCGGGGAATATGAAACCACCATTGAGCGAAGCGAGATGCATGGTGACAGGGATTCCTGCATGGTGTACAATGCTGATGCACCCCACTGACGCATGCGCGGCGTCGATATTTTGCAGTGCAGCCTGCGTATGCTCAGAACACGTTGATCCAATATGGAACAAAACTGGCTATGCCATCATTGAGCATCATTTTCCTCCTACCAGTTAAATACTGTTTTGCTTCTGAGTATTTGTTTGAGCTATTGTGTTGCATCTTGTACACTTTTTGTTGTTGTTCTCATGAAGCATACATCTGCAAATTTTTACCATTGTAACTCCACCCGCGAACCTTAAGAGAATTGCAGTATTTGCAACAAATAAATAAAAAAATTCGTAAAATTACTCTAAAAGCATCATTGGCTGTATATGCTTCCTGAAATGTTTTAGTAACCATATACCCCACATTAAAGCGCCAGCTTTGAAGATTATCCATTTTTGTTTCCTCGAGCTATTGTGGCATCTCCCTGGCCTATTCCTGTGAAGACGCTTACAGTTACTTTAAGTCTTAGTATGATACTGTATGTCTTATAAACTTTACAATGAAGGGTTGATTGAAACATTCACAAAAATATGACACCAAGTTAAATGGTTTACTCATGGAGCTAACCTGGTACTGGCATTTCAATCAATTAAAGGACATGATAGCTCAATCATAGCCTATGAGCTGACAGCTATTTTCAGTAACAAACAAAAGTTAAAGCCAAAACTATACCAACAAAAAGTGTTTAACAGGTCCTTTCTTATGCCCTTTCTCTGCGACGTATGAAAGTCACATCATCCGCGAACATCTCGCCGTGACATAAGAACACATATATAAAACACGCATAATCTGTGGTTAATATTGCTAGGTATCAAAAATGTCACTCGAAGCAAATCAATTACGATCGCCATTTTATTTCCTACTGGTCCCAGATGATATGTTCATCGATGTGAGAGTAAAGACGATATTTTATGGGAAACAAGCGGTAAAGGAGAATACGAGTAACTTGTCTCTATCGCAGCAGTACTTTTGAAGGCACAAAAGAATTCAATGACGCTGTCACCAACAGCAGCTTAAAATGACACGGGCTTTTGTCAGTCCCTGTGAGAGAACGCCGTGCATTTGCCACGTAAGAAGACTCACTTGGAGCGGTTCCCCAGCTTTGGATGCCGCATCGCGAATTTTCACGCGTCATACGCAAAAACGCCGTCAGTCCATTGGCGCCTCCTCGTCTGCCACCCCCTCCATGCACACACTCCACAGCAGCAGGTCAGTGAAACCTCTGTCGGTGAGAAGCAAAGAGAGCCGCCACGCAATATCTCCTCCTGGGAAATTACATGGCCAAACCAGTTCAAGCACCCTTCCAGCGCTTACAGATCATCACTTTCATCAGATCTACACAGGGACATCACACTCACAGCTCATCGTTCGGTCATCACATTCGCAGCTCAGCACGGTCATCACGGTTATCACACTCACAGCTCAATCACAATCATCACACTCACGCTCGCGAGTGCTTGGAACTCACACTCACACTCATGAGTGCGCAAAATTCACGCTCCCGCCCACACTCACGAGTTCTGGAAATTCGCGCTCAAACTCGAACTCAGGAGATTTCAGAACTCACACTCACACTCACGAATTTTCAGAACACGCGATCACAATCACGCTCACCTTCACAGTTTTCGGAGACTCGCGACCTCACTCACGCTCACTTCATATATGGCGATGAGTGTGAGTGAGCGTGAGTGATCGCACCACTCATGAGTGAGAAATGCCGAGGTATCCACTCTAAAAAAAAAGGGTGTCATGGGATGCACCTATAGGGGGTGTAAGTGCTTGTCACATATAATACACCCTTTTGGGGAGCACTTGCACACGCCAAATATGGGAGGCATGTGTACACCGTTGGTGTGGTGCACATGTACACCTTTTTCTACAGAAATCTCACACGAAGGGAACACAGGTGCACCCATTCAATGGTGTACGGCTACACCTCTTTCTACACCCAATGAAATGAAAGAAAACACAGATGCACCCCGTTCGAACGTGTACCATTGCACCGCTTCATAAACCTGCCTCACTCAAAGAGAAGACAGATGCACCCCGCTCAATAGTGTACCATTACTCCCCTTTCTACACCTACTGCTCTCGAAGGGAACACAGGAGCACCCGTTCAATAGTGTACTGTTACACCTCTTTCTACACCCACTGGAGTCCAAGAGAACACAGATGTACCCGATTCAAAGGGGCATGGTCACACCACTTTATGCACCCGCTTCATAACTAACTTCATAAACATATTTAAGACATCAAGGAAACACTTAAAACAATGTATGCACCCCAGTGATAGCAAAAAGGCAGGTAAACGGAGACACGGGATTGTTTTCAAATCTCATAGAAGTTTATTAGACAGCTTATTCCGTAAACAAGTACAAACTTGCAAGCAATTCGTGATATGCGAAGAGGTACGAAGAAGCTGTTACACAACTGAGAAGATTACTAAGCAAACTAGAAACGGAGGTGAGTCTTAGGCAGCGTCTATTCTCCAAGCAGCCAGAATTATTTCCACGAAATTCCACCAGCAGTCGCCATTCATTCATCGAACGACGTTTCATCGACAGCTGTACCCGCGAAGTGACGTGTAGGGGTGACTGGTTGGTGAACATTTTCGCAATGAGCCGCCGCAGACTGTCGCCACGAAGCGGCGCGAACGGGTGGGCTGAGTCGGTGAGCACGCGCCTCAGAGACACGCGCGACAAAATGTCCCTACAGCGTGCATTGCGCGTAACGAGTGACGATGAAACGTTAGTGTTGATGAAACGTGTCTACAGAACGTGTATCAACGAAAACGTGTTTTCACAGAACGCCAGGAGATTAAGAAAGTCAGTATTCTACCTGCAGTTGTCACATGATTGTAGTCACTAATGGCATGCGACTGCCGATAGAATTCTCGAGAAATTATTCTCCCGGCTGCTAGAAACTAGACACTGCCTAATTCTAGAGGTAATCCGCAACGGAACGGTCAACGTTTGCAAAGGGGTAGGTTGCAGAGCACTTACGATGAAAATACCGGACTCGAAATATGTAATCCGATATATATGTCGACACGGGCACTGCAGCACAACACAAACACAAAAACGAAAGGAATGGGGTCCGTGAAGATTCAACACGATGTGACAGAAGCAGCAATTTGCCGAACCGAACACTAAACGCATCATGAATTCCTTGGGCTTTTTTTGAAGAAATCGCTTGTTGCCGATATACGCGTAGGACTTTTCGAACACTGGAAATCTTGGTACACTCGAATACGTTGTCGCGGACGAAATCTACGGCAGCCCCGCTGGTCGCAGCACAGCACACAAGGAACCAGGCCGAGAAGCAGACATTCCGAGGTCGGGAAAATCTACTACGTCATCCGTGAAACCTTTACCACATGATTACGCTTCTGCCGTCACCCGCGCCCAGACAGCGGAGTCGAGGGATGAAAAGCCTCCTGTTCATTGGTCCGGCAACTGCGCACTTCTTCCAGCTTTCAGCTTAAAGAGAGAAAGAAAGAAACAGCAGCTCCTTCAAGGCCAAAGGGGCGCCCTCGCAGAGCTTATCTTCAGGGACAACCCAACAATGAACACAACGAGAGAGCTTTGTCACTTATATCCTCTTGAAAGTTCGACCAAAAGTTATAAAAAGTGCAGTGGATGCTACCCGTGGCCTTGGCCTTCGGGCAGGTGCCGTGCTCTGCCTTATCTCTGGCTGGGAAACTGCAGTCACGTGATCCTTAACCGGAGGACCCGATTGGCCTAAAACAAGCACTACGCCTTCGTACTCTACTGTCAATACCGAGGTGTACGGGATGGCTACATACTTCACTAAGAAACTGCTCCAACCCAAAAAAGTGACCCCCAACAGGGAATCCAAGCAGCAAGCTAGACTCGGGGCGCGTAGCTAGCCGTGAGGGTGCAACTGATACACCTAGAGGTTTTTAAGGAAAGTGATGCTCATTGTCGGTGTACAAGCACACTGGCTGGGTAACGCAGGGTGCATTTTTCAGGAAAAGTGTGCATGTGCGCCCGATGCACCCGACTACACCCTTTTGTTCTTAAAGTGCGCCGGGGGACGAGACCTCCCACTCCGCTGCGGAGGAGTTTTTCTCGCTCCTTCCTCCCACACCGGAGGTAGGAACTCGATTGCGCGTTTTTGTACCCGGTAACGACGCAAGCAATGATGAAGACGGGAAGGACGAGCACGACCCCGAAGCTTCACTTCAAAGCGCTAGAAGAGTCCTGCCCAAGCAGCTGAAGGCCTGTATTGAAAAAGGACCTGAGCCCCTCGCAATGTTTCAAGAGTAATACGTAACCAAATGAAGTAC
>JAZHYW010067461.1:0-34950 GCA_037355805.1 Ixodes ricinus | reverse complement strand
GCCGTGCATTGCTGGAAAAGCGGTGGCAGGAACGGTTGGAAGTACAAGTGCGGTGGGGTGAGTCCTGCTGCTTCTTCGCCTCGATGTTCGAGTAGCACAACTTACTGTAAGTGGTACCAACAGACGAGCTAGAGAAGAGGGACGCAAGAGAACTCATAAAGCAAAGAGAATAATTTCATGGACAATAAAAATCCTTAACCTTGACTGAAATATGTAAGCGAATATGCTAGCGACGAAGACTCGTAAGGAGAACCGTAGGAGAACCTCGAACCTCCACGCCTCGACCGTATATTGTCACTCGGAGCCCAACCGCCTGCCGACTTCGAACCTCGATGCGCATCTGATGGGAATGAGAAATAAGAGAGGCCATTGGGAACACAGCAGCAGGAAGCTGAACGAGACGAAAGTCAGACTTCAACTGCAGCCGGAACGAAAACCTATGTGAATTTTGCCCTCATTTATCAAAATTATTTCTCAATTTTCCATTAAATCATTTTAGTCTACAAACCGTTCATTCCGTTCTAACCCAGTCCCTCTTCCATCTCCTCCTTCTCGTCCCTTTTGGCTGGGTTGGGATACTCTCTCCCTTGTCGATTGTCGTCTCCGTGGTCGGGAGGGAGGCACCGCCGGCGCCGCAAAATCTACATAGTAATTGTAATTGTGCCTAGAAATTTTACAATTACTGATGCGAAAGTAATTAAATTACAATTACAATTCCTTTTAACATAAAGTAATTAAATACTATTACAATTACCAGAAGGTAATTAATTACAGTAATTCAATTACTGTAATTGAATTACTACCCAAGTATGATTAGAGGCACTAGTGTCTGCTGCTGCGTCTGAGGAGGTAACAAGCGAAGCGCTTCCCTCCTGGCCGGGAGGAGGGTGGTAAAGGCGGTCTGCTACCTCCTTTTGGTACCCTTTTTTCTATATTGTCGCTGTCATCGTGTGGACTTCTAGACGTTCTTTCTTTGTGGCGAAGGTGAGACAGTTAAAGCGCAACCACGTGGAGAGTGTTTCGAGCGTCTCTTGAGCGCCAGCTGCATCGCCAAAAGGCTATTTTCTGTTTCCTTTAAATTCGAGCAAGCTGACGCTAGCACTTCAATCGCACGCTGATAAACAGCCTGAGTGCGTACGTTAATAAAGCCCAGAATGACTGGGACATGAAACTACCTCTCGTCAGTCTTGATGTCTTATCGCTCAAGCGTGCATGAATCAACGGGTTATAAATCCTCATTACCTACTTTTTCGAAGAAATATGACGATCCCAGATGACACGCTTCTGGACGTGCACGAAAACACTAATCTATCATTCGCCATCGAGTTGTGACGACCACGCATCAAGCCTACTAACAACCTTGCGACAAGCTGACGACCATACTATTGCGAATGACAAAAAAGCAAAGATTGTACAGAAACGCCACTGATGCAACTATACCAATTTATAGAGAGCTACGCACCCGGCGACAGAGTTCTACATTCCCCTGCAGCGCCACCAGGACTGTTCTCGAAGTTACACTTACCGTCGTTGGGTTCCTATGTCGTCCTAATAAAAAACTGCCTAACCATGTCTACCGGATCCAAAAGCACAGAGGAAAAAGAAAACGAAAAGTCGTACACCATAATCGTCTGAAGATACTACTGGATGTGAAGCAACCGACTATGCTGCCTACGGATGAAAGCATTTCGAATAACGACCTGGCTACACCTTCCCGAGAGCTCCCAGAATACCCAGACATCATCGACACAAGATGTGAGAATGACTGTCATGAGTATGCTGACGACGAATATGTAGACGCAGTCGAAAATCTGACACCAGTCGATACAGTGCACGATTCCCCTCAGGTCGACGCAGCTGAGAAACCACCACTGGGCGATGAATTCGTCGACGCAGTCGAAGCTCCGTCACCAGTCGATGCAGTGGACGATTCCCCTCCAGTCGACGCAGCTGAGGATCCGCCACTGATCGACGTAACTGAGACGCTTCCAGTAGGCGACCTCAAGAATGAAATTCATCTTGATGACGCAGAGGATCCACCTGACAATGGAATCCAGTTCCATTCATCCCCGGCAAACGAGAGCGACCTACCAGACGACGCTCAACTTGCGGTCGCCGTCTTTGTGCCCCGACGACTGTACACCGATGGAACCTCCCGACTTCGCGGTGGACGTGACGCGATCATACTAGTACCGCGGTATGAGCTTCGACCACGAGACACGTTGAGGCGGCCTGCGCGGTACTCTGACTAAAACTCTCGCGGATGATAAACTAAGTTCTGGGACGGCAACTCTTCCGACGGGGGGATGGTGTAATGGCGTGTGTGGACCAAGGTCGAAGCGAAAGAAGTGCGTGCGCGGGCAAGGAATTGCGAGCGCTGAGACTGGATTTTTAGCATGACATGAATGTCCAACGATAAAAAGTCTTGGGATCGTTACACACACAAGAATATGGAACAAAGTAAAAAAACGAAAAAAAAGTATGAAAACGAAATCGCATACCCGATCAGTATTTGTGACATCGTTCTGACATTGACAGTGGTAACAAATGAACACAAGAAACCGAGAGAAGTCCATTTGGCTGGCTATATGTGCGGCCTGCCCGTGCGGGAAGCTCTCACGTGAGCTGGCCTGCATGGGTGATGCTGAAAGGTAGGTTATTCCGATCACAGATTATATGAGGGGAATAAATGAGGTATTAATGCAGTCTAGGTGAATTTGAAAGCTCCGTTGCTCTTTGAGTGTGAGACTCTAGTGATAGTTCTTGCGGAGAAACTAAGCAGGATCCCCTTGTTCCCCTTCTCCAGAGATTATTTTCGTCAAACTAAGCAGGTTGTAAATAAGTTATTTTCTCGTCATATCGCCCTACGGGTGACCAGTAGAAAACAGGGATAGAAAATTGTGATGATCAATTAAAAACCCACTTTTCAAATCAACGCGCTACTTCTCCTCTACTTCAGCTTAGTGGTTAATTGGGCCACTTGGTCCATCTTGAAGTCTGACAAAAGTGCCTAAAACAAGGACATACACGGCTACACGACACAAGGCGTCCTCTACCTCGTGAGCTAGTATTGTTTACTTGATGAGAATCTAACTTCAGGACATGTATACCGCCTATACAACATTCCAATATTTACAAGTCCTCAGCCCAGCGTGCGATCTGTATCTGCTCAGCCCAGCTCGCGCGTGTTCGTCGCATCGAAAAACGATCGATTTTATTTTTTTTTTTTTTTTTTTGGGGGGGGGGGGGTTTAGGTGATTTGTTTTTTTCTATTTGAAAGGAAGCAATGCCAAGGTTAGTCGTATATTCAGATACGTAGACGATTATCTCATCCTCCTCAATGCCCGACCCAAATGTGAGACACAGTTCATGGAATCCGTTCAAATGACATTCGAAGAACACGCCGGGGGATTAAAGTTCACACATGAATGGCTGGAAAACCAGTCCCTCCAATTCTTAGATGCCAAGGAGATTCATTCCGAGCTGGTGGTGGTGTTCGGGGACAACGCCCCAGTTTATGACACCGTGGTTAAATGGCGCAGACGCTTCCAGTGTGATTAAACAAGCCTGGACGACGAAGAACGGAGTGGCCGACCGTCGCTCATCGATGAACCACAAATTTCAGCGCAAGTGGAGGCCCTAGTCCTCGCTGAACGGCGGATAACTATCGAGGAGATAGCGCAGCAGGTTAGCGTGAGTTTGGGATCAGTGCACAACATTCTTCACAACAACCTCCATATGACAAAGGTTTCCGCGCGCTGTGTTCCACGGCTGCTGACCCCTACGCAAAAAGACCTCCGGAAGGAAGCGGCCACGGAAATGTTGAAGCTGTGCGAGAGCGACTCTGATAATTGTTTCGACCGCCTTATCACTATGGAAGAGTGTTGGGTTTACCACTATGATCCAGAGACAAAGTCACAAAGCAAACAGTGGCAGCATGTGAGCTCACCAGCGCCAAAAAGGTCAAGACTGTGCCGTCATCGTGAAAGCTCATGCTGAGCGTGTTTTGGGACTGCTGTGGTGTTCGTTTAACAGATTATACTCACAAAGGTCAAACGATCACAGGAAAGTACTATCGTGAGCTCCTGACAAAGTTGCGAGAAGCTATCAAGTCAAAGCGCAGAGGGAAGCTCACGAAAGGCGTCCGTCTGCTTCGTGACAATGCTCCGTCTCACTTGGCGCAGGCGACGTTGTCACACGCGGCCCCTTTAGGTTACGAAATTTTGCGTCATCCCCCATATTCACCCGACCTCGCACTATAGTCGCTATAGTGACTTCTTCCTCTTCCCTCGCATGAAGACTCCACTGCGTGGAAAACATTTCAAGGACGACGACGAAGTGATTGCTGAAGTGGAACGATTCCTGAACCAGCCTGAACACTCAAGACGAGGAGTTCTATAACAATGGCCTCCGACAGCTTGTCCATAGCTGGCAAAAGTGTGTGACTTTGGTAGGTGAATACGTAGAGAAAGACTAAACCCCTACCCGAGTTTCATTGCTGAATCTCTATTCCGTCGTGACAATAATACGAACTTTATGAACGCCCCTCGTAAAGGGACCATGACATGACTTTTACACTTCTTCCTTCTTAGCTTTAATCCTCAACTCAAAAGCGAAATGAGAAATCACGTGATCGTGACTTGCATTGGCACCGGAAGCTTCCACCGTGCTTTTTAAGCACACCATGAAACTTCTCATTCTCAAGTGATTCTAAGTGCCGTCACGGCATTTGATTGTAAAACGTTTATTCGTCGAAAAGAGCTTGGTGCTATAAGGGGTCCCGTTAAGTGGTCGGAAGTACATAGCCCTCGACGACTTTGTCAGCCCACTCCGCCGCCAGAACTTGGGTTCTGGGGTCAGAAGCTAGCCAGCACGATCTCCCACCGCTCGAGAGAAGGATTTGTAAGTATAGGTCACCCGGGGGTGGCTCTATTTTGCAATCCCACAGGATATATGGTCGTAGTTGGCTCGTTGGCCGCAGTGTTTACAGTTTGGGACCTTTGCAAAATAGCTCTCTGGCCGCCGCCATTTTGCGACTCGGGCGACCCCTATCAGTCAGAAAATTCTCCCACCCGCCTGAGCTGTGGAAACCCGGTCAGCGCGACTCCCTATGCCTGCATTGTGCATTCGGAGTTCGCGGGCTTTTCTTGGAACTTTTACTTTATTTACCTGTTCAAGATGCTTACCCTTTCTATGCTATCTTCCACTGTGAAAACCTAGGGAGCCTTCATACATGAAGGCACCCTATGAAAACCAGGGAATACCAGGGCTCGTAGCGTGCACGGCCTTCGCAGGAAACGAACGAATCCTTGAAGTACGTCGTTCGACGTTCTTCAAGGATTATTTCCGCTGAGATAATCTCCGAAAAGCCTTCCCGGTTATGTTCCCGGTTTTCGCCAAAAATAGCTGATAAGGTAGGGTCCGCGGTAACGTTTGTTCATTTGCTTTGGTGTGGTGAAAAACAACAACAACAACAACAACAAACATCTCTTTTCAAAACGTGCCCTAAAACAAGCCGGATTCCGTCCGATCGTCGACACTGTGTATTGGATATGCTGTGTTATTCGAGACTTTTCTGAAATCCTGTTCGGATAACGCGGCACCGTAGGGTACGTACAATATATGTTATTCAATTGATGAGACTCGTGGAATTTCATGTTGTGAGCGGGGAATACCCATGCAATTCGGCTATCCTGTGTGGTCACATATTTCCGACAGTTAAGACCTTTGTAGGTTGACTTGACACGGCAAGAGTATGGCGTAGTCAAAAATCAACATAAAATGAAACAAACATTCCAATTGCATTTGTTTTGTTGCGCACAGACTCACGAAAAAAGCTTTCATTTGTTTGTTTTTGCTTAAAAAATAGTACAGTGCTTTCTTAAAAACCTAAAAAATTCTATTCGCAATAGAACACAAAGGAAAAAATTAAACGCGGCAATTTACCCGCCCCAGAGTCCGGAAGTGCGCCTACGCAGGCTGCCACAGCCCACTGACGAGAAAACCCACAGCCCAGCGCAGTCGGGCAACACTGACGTACACTCTCAGGATAAGGAGAAAAAAATATACAGATAAAATAAATCCACTTGAAAAGAGAGAGGGGGGGGAGATCTGCTATAACAAAATTCATACAAATGAAAAAAAAAAGAAAAAAAGATGAAATGTTAGGCTAAGTGGCGCAAGCTGCCGCCCGCTACAAAGGGTATGGCCGTTACCATCCATCCATCCATCCACCAGGGACGCGCGCTGGAAATCGCTTCGTTCGAGACTGCCGCTGGAAAGGTGTATATTTTCAAATTTTCCTACCGAAAAGCAGTCTTTAGACTTTCTGCGCTCGTGCACTAGTTTTTTTTTTTTCTTTGGCGCACTAAACGATATGCGATTAGTAAAATTCTAGTTTATCCCAGCTGAAAATTCATTTCATGGTACCTTTGAGCTGAGGCATATAGCCTCCTCTATACTGACAAAGAGATCGCCTCGAGAAGCGGCCGCCGAAAGGGAAAAGGTAGAGCGGCAGTCAAGAGGTAGAGTGCCTTCATACAGCGCGCGCTTTTGCTTGAGTGGTGACATCTCAGCCATTTTTACTCCAATCGTTTTTTATGCATTTTAAAGTACGCGCAATCCGGTGTCACTCAGCTCGAGCGCGTAGCTTTGGCTAATGCAGAGACGCCATTTTAGCGCAGGTCACGCACCGAGTGCGCGGAAGCGTCACGCGCTGACGCATTCAGTGCGCAACAATGGATGTCTTCACCCTGAGACCGAGGCGAGACAGACAGACATAGGACACCCTATCAAGAGGCATGAACTGGCGCCCCGCTGCGGCGAGACGCCGAAACACACTTGCCCCGAGCGATGGAATGTCCGCTCGTGCTTCTCGCGTTCCGCGGGTTACCGCTTCTTTCTCGTCGGGTTTGAAAACCATGTATCGGGTCCTTAACGCTGCAAAAGCTGCGCGCTGAATATCAGACTCCCCGAGAAATGCTCTGTGCGATCAGATCCTCGCGCTCCAAATCTGCGACCGGGCACTCTAGGGGGCTCCGTCATCGAACTGCCAGGCCATGAGAGCGAGGAGGCTATGGTTGAGCTGCAGCGTGGGCTACAGCCAAGCTATACATGCGCAAGCTATACTTCGTTTCAGCTTGGGTCCAGACGCAGTCGATGCTACAAGCGCGAGCATGTGGCCCTGAACAGTGTTTGCACTGCACGAGCGCGCATGCTTGGCAGGGACGCTGAAAGCCCGGAGCTCGCGCTTGTAGCATCGACTGCGTCTAGTTAAATGAAGCGAAATATAGCGCGCGTTCTAACTTTGAGACGTGCATTTCTAGCGCGATAGCTCTGTTCTCCGAGGAACGCTTCAAAGTAGCGACCTCGAGTCTCCAGCGCTTTTGGCGTGGCTGCAGTCTCAGCTTGACCGTGCATGGAGTATATATCTAGCTTAGCTAGCGAGGAACATGGAGCCGGCAATAGGCAATTGCAGCCGTTGCCGTATACGGAGCGGCATTCCTACTGGAAACCGCACTGCACCTTCGAAGCATGTTGTTCAGCGCTGCTGAAGACCGTTGCGTGCCCAGGTAGCTTGGGGTAATACTATGCTAAAACCTGCCTAGTATCCCCACGGAATTCACTGTTTCCGTGGGGGTCAGCGGGACAATGGGAGGGGGACAGCTTTGCTGCCAGACTGACGGGGATCCTGCCAAATCGGCGCAACCCTTCCCTTGTCTGGCATTATTGGAAGGCGGCGCTGGATGGATGAATCGATGAATATTAACGTCTGTATGTACCCTTTATAACGGGTGGTAGCTTGCGCCACCTAGCCTAAAACCAATGCATTTCTTTGTCTATCACCAGGCCGTGGGGGTGATTGACAGATAGCCTTTGGAAGATCGTGAGCTCACTAACACAAACACACACACACGCACGCACGCACGCACGACACGCACACACACACACACACGCACACACACACACACACACACACACCTGGTTTGCCAGGGAGTCGCCACTTCCTCCGGTCAAACCTTGCCGGTGTTACCACAGTACCGGACCCACTGTGGAACAGCATTGAGACTTCGGGCCGGAGTCACGCGGGAGGAAGACCAATTTTCCTCTGTCCCGACTGTCCCCAATCTGTGCTAGTGAGTTGTATCTCGTTCCAATTTTCCCTAGGTAACTTCCACCAACACTCTATGCAGGCACGTATCCAGGGGAGGGCCCATGGGGCCCGGGCCCCCTCCCCCCGAAATCTTCCATTTAGCTGGGGCCTCCTCTCCCCCCTCCGCCTCATACAGCATTTTGTCATGGACGCCCCCCCCCCCGAAACAAAATCTGGCTACGCGCTGACTCCATGTTACCTCTGCATTACCCCTGCCACCCTTCCATCTTCTCCGCAAACCAATATGGCACCTCTGCCCTTCACGAAGGGCAGGACTAAGCCCATTGCATTTTAGAATTATATTGTCACGAATTAAGGTGACGAGGAGGACGAACAGTGAACTGGAAACTAAAGGTTTAATCGGCGAACTTGTGCCAAACAAAATAAAGAAGGAGCGTCGAAGTAGCAGAAGAGCGGGCGGCGATTTCGCGGCGTAACACGAAAGCGAGACTGACTCGACAAGGTCGCAGGCAGCTCTCTTATTTAGTGTGCGTCGGCATCGCGAAAATTCGGCCCAGAAGGTTCGAGCATGGAGCGTTAGGGGTGAGAATGAACAGGCACTTTCGAGAACAAGAAACTAGGGCGAAATGATAAAAGTTACGCCCCGAGTAAGAATAAACGCGAATCTTCTAGAATTCCGTAATCGAGCGCTGCGTCCTTGGCACTGCGCGCGGCAATATGTTGAATCCCCCCCCCCCCTCCCCCTTTCAACATACCTATTGCGCGCATTGGATCTGTCTTCAAATTTAGCTTTATACGTTTCTGTTCTGAAGACTCCCGTCCTAGCCTCAAACAGCAAAGCACTCTCTCTCAAATTATCAAATAAGTTTTCCTTTTTGATTTCCCGCTTTCATGCCCTATAAATCGTTAGTGGACTTGCCCTGCATTTTCTCCTCCCACATCCCTCTCTCGGCTCCCAAACTTCCTTTTCCACTAAACTCGTTTACTCCCACCCATTGTCCGTCTGCAGGAATTTCATACTAAGCTTTCGTGTCCGTTTTGTCTATTTCGTCTACAAACTCCTCGTATACAGGTATCTATTGATTATATGCGCCCACCGTGTGTCTTCGATGTTGAGTCTTCGGTCAAAATTTAATTTGCTCACTGCCTCTCTGTTTTGAAACGATGACCAGCCCATATCCCCCTGAACTCCCTCTTTTAGAGTGTTCCCAAGCGCCCTTAGAGCTAAAGCTATCATAAAGTCAAATTTGGGGGTTTACGTGCCAAACCAGTAACGGGCATCTGGCACGCCCCAGCGGAGGACTGGGGATTGATTTCGACCACCTGAGGATCTTTTGACGTGCAACCGAAAGCTTGGTTACACGTACGGCACCTCATCTGCCAACGCTCCTTTGTCCTATCTCTAAACTCGCCTGAACTTCAGAACTCATGCACAAGATTGCATTACCAAAGTTCAATCCTGGTATCATTACCTATTTCTATACACCCTTCACCACGTCGTATCTATTAAAGTTCTAAAGTTCCATAGCACCTTGTGTTTTATAATGACCGGATTTCTGTTACCTTTAGTAATTATATGTCTCTCGTATTCCTCTAGGTATTTCTTTCCTTCATTAATCCACACTTCCAGATATGTTTATTCGTCAACCATTTCTATCTCTGTTCTGTATTCATAAAAAGTCTCTTGTGATGTCGCTAAAAAAAACAACATAATTTTCGATTTTGTTTTAGTCAACCTGAATCTGAGAGCGTCCTCTTCCTAACGACAGATTCATATCATTTTCTGCAACTCATTTCAGTTATCTGCTAAGAGTATTATATCATCTGCGTACATTAGAAACTGGTAGTTTCTGCCTCACTGTTTTCCCTCCCTCCATAAATTATGATACATCGAAAGCTAATTCACTCTGCTCTGTTTTTTTACAATTACAGCGATAGCTGTTAGTGGGACACTTCGCGTTTTCGCGCCTTCGAGCGCGCTTCATATCGACGCGGGCCATTTTCGGCACTCCGGCAAAACATTGCACGGGCCTCTGATAACAAGATAACAAGCAAGCAAGATAACATGCATGGTCATGCATGGTAGCAAGATAACATGCATGTCCCCGTCGGGCAATCTGACAGTGCACTGGGATAGGTGCCCATGTGACCCAGAATATAGCTCAACTACGATTCTCGGGAGATACGCAGATAAAACTGCCTTAAAAGTTTACGATGTATTCTGTATCAGAAAGCAAGGGTAAAGCAAGTGCATTAGTGCCCCGTCAATGCACCTGGCAGATACAGAGTAATATTTTCTAAAGGAATAGCCAGAAAGATGGTATTAATAGTGTGTGTTTGTTTCAATAAACCTTCATTTGAGAGTGCACTTCGTCTTGTCTACTTCCTTGTCCCTGTTTATTCGGCGCTTTTCGTTTAGCACGTGTGTCTATTTGTACCAAAGTGACGTACGAAAACACGCTCCCCTCTTACGCAGACAGCTGGGTGCAACCTAGCGTGCATGACGTTTTGGTGCTTTTTGACGGCTTATAACTTTCTTCCTCTGTATCTTACAATTATAAAGTTAAGTATGTCAAATTAAAGAGCTGTTTTTCAACGATACTTTAATGTCTCGATATTACGATTATTTTTAGTTGTTAGTTAATTATTGAGCTTTTATTAGACCACAGTCTCTAATATTGAAAAAATTATTTCTCCAGTTATAACGTCCCATCGTCCACGATATCTTACGTCAGCGTTCGGTTGGATGTAATAAATTAAAAAAGTAAGCAACGAACTGTACAGATAATGTATATTTTAAAATAAAAAATAAAGTTTAAAATGGTAATTTTTTTTGCGCTATAAAAACGGAAGCACGTCAACTAATCAAAATAACGAGACATTAAATTATGAAGCATCCTTCGATATTATATTTTCCAGAACTTCCTTATTAATATATTACACGTTAAGAATGTTATAAGACCTCAAACTTTTCCCACTCAGTTACGGTAAATTGTAGTTTCTTGATATAAAATACAGATGGCGACACGTGTTCAAGAACAGCTTGATGTGCATTTTTCGTCGTGTGCCGCTTGAACGCCACGTGAAAGACCTGAAAGACAGAAAAAGCGCCAGATGTCAGGGTGTAAAATGCCTGGATGCCCGCAGTAAGGCACCATACCCGCAGTGAGCGAACCAGAGGTGTCAGAACAACAAGCGCGAGGCTGGGGTGCACCACAGCTACTTTTGCGCGCGTTCTACTGTGCGTCAGTACACATGACCGACGCGATCCAAATGAAATGGGCGCCATGAAATGCATTGTGCCATTTCAGATTCCGCCACGTATGCGAAAACATTTAAATGTTTTTGTCACAGTTTATCATGCACAGTTTGCCCACTGTAGAATAAGCCTGTGGTAATCGGGAGACATGGTGTTGAGAGTATTTTTGCATGCAGCGCCCTCACCACATATCGCGAATTAAACCACTTTTTATGCTTCTGTTTTGTTGTTTTGCTTTCAAAGATGGCGGCCCCATGGTATTTTAGTTTCCCTGTTCCTCGCGTTCTCGCGTTGCTATTGCTTTAATTTGAAGCGCCCGTCACAGGTGACAGGACACCGTTTCCAGGCGCTCACATTCAGACAAGAAAGCATTTTTTCACGTAGGGGACTGTTTATTGGATCTCTGCATGGTATAATTCAATCAAAAAGAGTCACAAACATAGCACATAATACAACCATAGAACAAAGTTTGCACGGATGCCGGTCAATTTACAAACAAAAAACAAAGCCAACAACCTTTTTTTTTTTTTTTCGGAGTCTTGGCATGTTATGACAGAAATATTGTGGATGGCAGCTTTTAGAGCAAGTGTGAAACGCGATATCGAACACAGAGCTTAGTGAAACACATTTTAACAGGTCACAAGGACATCAAGAGGCATGAAAAATAGAGCACATCAAATCATATATGTACTGCACAAGTAAACAATACAAACTCAAAACTGCATGCACACAGCATTATCTACAGCAATTAAGAAATTCTACAGAATTGAAAGCGTCCGACTGTTCTCCGTGTCACAAGTTCTGTTGCTTAAATAAAGCACAGGCTTTTTAGAGCGCTCGGAGCTCTGTTACTGATCAAGGAAAGGCGCATATAACGACTCGTACAAGTTTTTTTTTTTTTTTTTTTTTAGCTGATGTGAACAATTCTTTTTTCCCGAACACCGATTGACAAGGAGACGTAGTGCCGTTTTCAACGCAGCAATTCACCGAGGAATTTTTTTTTTCCTAACATGATTTGAACAAGGGTTTCTACCTACCAGAACGATCACATATGTTTGCACTAGTTGGGTGCCCTTGCTTCAAGGGCACTACTTGAGAACACATTAAAATGAACGCGATCAGTAAATTCTAAATCGAAACTGCGACGCCGCAGTACGCTCAGCGATTTCTTCAGTTTCGTTTGGGCTGCATCAGTTTCGAGCCTCTCTCTACATGTGCAAAGCCGCGGTAACTTTGTTCTTCATGATTCCGAATAGAAAGGCGATTCGGCACTAGCTTCATTGATGCAAGGAGGAAAATAAGCACCTCACAAAACTTAATATACACATGTTTATAATTCACCACTGTACGAGTCTGTGTAACGGCGAGTTCCTCAGCGATATTTGCCACGGAAACGACGACTTTCAGAGAAGCGAAGTATAAATATAACATAATGCTATTTGCAATAACAAAACTTAAAATATACAACTTACCAGCTTCTCAGCGGGTGCTTTATTATCAGCTTCGAATTTAAACGCCAAAACGCAAGTGTACTCCGCAATCTCCACAGCAGCCTGCAGCAGCAGCACCCCAGGTGGCAGGCGCCATTCCTCACGTGACTTTTGTGACGTATTAAATTAAAACTATTTTGTCGTTTTAAGTACTTTAAATAATTCTAAAACATAACAATTTCAAAAATGAATACTTCTCACAGAAAGAGTTTTAACTAATTTTAACTAAATTACAGAAAAGCGCCATAGCGGATTGTATTAAACGCACCATCTGGGCCGCGAATCGGCCTTAGTGTCCTCTCTGTACGTTTACTATATTACGGTATTACTCTATGGCAGAGCTGAGAACAGCGCTCGATCTAATCGCTTAATCTCGGCGAAGCGCGCGATAAGAAAGCAAGTCGCCACAGCAGCCGCGTCATGACACTGATACGAAGCGGTCGACGGTTCGACAGAACAAAAGCCGGAACCAAAGCGAGCGAGGAACGGTGAACACGAGACGGTGGCCCTTCTGTTTGAACGAGTGTGTGCAGTTAAAACTAAAAGTGTTAGGTTTTGTTCAAGATTGATCGATATCTCTCAACGCCAAGAAGCAACGATTCCCACATGCACTGAAGTCAGCGAAAGCAGTCACTTAATGTCTCTGTAGACTTGTAGTTTCTCCACTTTGTCGCACCAAGCTTAAAAGGCCCCTAAAAAAAAAAAAAAGATTTTTTTAAGCAATTTAGTTGCGACGCGTGTCAAAAAATTAATTTTAGGCGGAAAAAAGTTTAGAGCAATATTGACGGCACGAGACGCGATTTGGTCGGTAGTCACCTCCTTTCCACCTGTTTTCTCTCTCGGCATTTCGGTCGCGTGGAGGCAAGGTGGAGGAGAGGTGGATCGGCTTCGCCTTCACGTTGAGGTGGAAAGAGCGAATGACCATCTTGTTGAGGTCGAAAGAGCGAATGACCATTCCGTGACGTCGTGGACTTTGAGCGCGTAATTTCATACAAATCTCTTGCCGTCGATATTGCTCTTGCCGTCGATATTGCTCTAAAATGTTGTTGTTTTCTCGCGTAAAATTTATTTTTTGACACGCGTGTCAGCAGACTTTAAAAAAAAACATTTTTTTTTCTTTTCAGGGGTTCTTTAATGTAAAGATTGTACAGCCTTAGGGAACATGGAAAAACGATTTGACGATTTTATTTCAGATGGCTACGGTACATTCGCTTGGGCTAAGCACACATTTCTTGGGTTTGGGAATAAATAAATATTTGTTCTATTCTCTCCTTCGAAATAAAGAGCGTCCAGCCAAGGTGGTCTTGGCACCGCTGCATAAACAGCATCGGCGAATGTGTCTTTCATATTGCGGGAGACTGTACATCTCGTGCTAATGTCACCTTAGGTTCCTGGCCTGGCTCGCGAACTGTGCACCACACATGTGAGGACCGTATCCCTTTGCGAGCACCTACGGAGGCCCATTCTTCTTTTTTGTGCTTCCTGAATGTATCGATTTCTTTCTCCGGTAAGTCGAAAAGCACGACGGTTCTTGTCATTGTTTTAATTTTTCTCAACGAAGTCCTTTGACGTCCGTATCAAGGAGCCGTCCTGGGAACGAAAATTGTGTACTGTGGCGAAGTGCTTTAAGCATTACAAGCTGTGTATAGCACAAACGGATATATGACCCCGGTCTGGCTTCGTGAAGAGTTCGTTCCGTTTTCTCCGACCTTTGTGCCATGGCTTTACACACCGTATAATGGAACAACCGCTGCACCGCTAACGATCGGACTAAGGAATGTCAGTTGGCGTCATTACAAAATTAAGAAAATACAATACGTAGCCAAGCACGAGTGTTCTCATTCAAAATAAATTTACCCGCTGCATTTCAACACAAAAATAAGCAGTTTAGTCTTTGCAGAGAAGCCGACCTACAGAAACCTCGTTTGGCCGTTCCGAGTACGTGGGTGCGATTTCGAACAAATCGCATTAAGCCAATTGAATCTTAATATGATCGGCAGTAATAATAAAAGAATTGAACGAAATTAAAAATGGGGTTTTTCGATAAAGCGGGTTCAAAAAATCGGTATATCTCAGTTTTGACAATATTTCAGATTTTATATAAAATATTGCGTGATAGCCCATGTATATAGGACTATACCCGCATAGTATTTGGTAAGCGACAAATATAATAACTCATGAGTTACGAGGCTCTGAATATGCCACCGGATTGTCAAAGAGACGATATTTGGCATTATTTACTTCAGTAAAAAAAATACTAAAGTATTTTTTAAATTAAAAAATAGTCGGTATGGTATACAAGCACACAAAAAATTACTGTGAGTTTTGTATGCTTTCCGTATTCATACCAGGGTACAAAATCACCTAGACAGAAGGCCTCCGCAGGCGTCATCACAGTCAGATCGATCGAGGCATGTGATTGGCCACGAGTGCTGCGTCAGCGTTCGGCTGGGGCTCGTGTCCAATCACTGATCAGCGCGTCGAGGGTCGGGCTCGGACCCAATAGCCGAGTTAGCGCGATCCGACTCTGATGACGTTTCATAGAGGGAGAGAAGACCATGTGGAGGCCTACAGAACTGGGTAAAAAGGTCACGGCGTAAAAAACAGATTTTCGCCCTGCTCCACTAAATTTTTTTAGCGAAAATTTTTTTAAAATTTTGGAAAGTGGTTTTGTTCTTCACAGAAATGGGGCAATTATACACACAGATACAGAGTGTTTCAGAGAACTCAGGCCAAATCGCTCCTGCGAAAACTACTCATGGCAACGAAAAAAGGCTTGTGTCGTTTTGGTCCTGGGCCAGGGGCCCATTTAGAAAAATTATTAAAGTCCGGGATAATTAGGTTGTTAATTATTTTTGCGTAATTAACTTTCTTAATATTGTGTTTAAGGGCATAGTTTCAATTAGAAAATTGCTCAGCATCGTCGAAAAACACTAAATCAACAAATTTCAGAACGATAGAAGGCACGGGAAGCATTTTATGGCTTTCTAAAAACCGCACGAATTCGACGGGTTTTTAAGTTTCGGTTTGCTATCGGAGCGCATCTTCGCACCGACGGCACCGCGCCCCGTGGAGAGATAGTGCAACCAGCCTCTGCTGCGTCGCGCGATGACAGCGCAGCACAGAACTGCTTCGTATTTTACGACGCCGGCGTCGACGTCGACCGCAACGCGCGTTTTTTGCTCAGTGTGAATGCGCCTTTATAGCGTACGGTGAAGATTTAGAGAAGGATAGAAAGCGAGCGAGAATCCTTTCTCATGGTGAGTCAAGAAACGATAAAGAAGCTTCAATAACACGCATCTTCCACCGAGAGAGACGTTGATTTCCCCGCCAACGAGTCGGGTCCGTCTCGCAAGTACGGCCGTGCGGCGTCTACGAGATAACTTTACAGGTGAGCGTCACTTCTTTAAATTTTGCACTGTAATAACATTGTGCCTTCACCTCTTAAAAGAAATATTACTATTCACAATGAACCACTGTTCTCGTGAGTCCTGTTAGACGACGTCGGGATACTATTTTTCGGTCGCTGAACCACCGGCAGACTACGTTCTCGCACTAGAGGCTACGAGTGGGATAGCTTTTCGGGCTCGCCCACGTCGAAGAAATATTAACGTGTCGGGGATCGTGCGGGCATAGGGTGATAATTCCGGGAAGAGATAAGTCCCCCGCGTACAGTTGAGACTACAGGTCCTCGCTGGGCTGGAGTCGCGGACCGGTGCGAGCATTGTGCCGACTGCCTCAGCAGTAGTGAACTTAAAACGCCAGGGCACGACCTGAACAAAGGCCTCGTAGATTTATTACCAGGTATTTTTGTCCCACTTCACTGAGGCAGTAGGTTGCAGTTACTGGGACCTGCTCCTGCTGATTAATGGTACTTTTTCTGCGAGTTTGAACAATAATGTGCCGCGAGATTCTGTCAGAAAGAGGGGCAAAACAGTTGAAAACGAAAAGAGGCTAGCCTAGACTAAATCTCCTGCATAAATGTCTCATATGCAGATGACTGCACATAATTTTAGTCGAATTTTCATGACAATGTTCAGTTGAATGGTTTTATAAAAAAACTTAATTTCTCTTTCAGGTTCAAGGTGTCCAATCCACATGCAAGATTTTCAAATATTGGGTGGGGGCTTGATTCATACTTTCCTGTGTAAGACATTTTAGGAGGAGAACATTGTGTAGCAAAGAAAACACCAGTGACACATGATATAGGCTGCTATTATTAGAACTATTTTTATTTTCTGGAAAAATAATCCATGCCTGTCAGTGTTTAATTGCTGCTGCACTGAATAAAGTTTGTTTATTTAAAGACTTGAGCGTGTTGGTGATCTAAATTCGTTGCATGTTTTCAAGCATTTCCAGGAATGCACCTTATTTTCTGGACTATACTTTTAAAAGTTAAAATTTTAGGCTGTGCGGACTATGCTGGATTTTTGTTTTTTGAATATCGTTGATTATGACGAGACGAGACGGATTTTGTGAATGAAAGAGTATGTTAATGATGATTTATGTATATTATAGGCTTTTTTGTGAGCTAAGAAAGCAGACACTTCTCAACGTATGCCGTCTATGAGAAGATATTCGTGACGACTAAGCACCAGGTGCGGACTATGCACCGTGGTGTACAATCTAAGCAAAATCTTCTATTTTTTACCCCAAATTTGCCCGACCTTTTCATCTCAGTAGTTACCCGACCGGCAGACAGAGGGCGCTGACGCACTCGGCGCCATTGGGTGGCTTCAATTTGGTTGGTTTCGGTTTCAGCGCGCTCTCGGCTGTGTTGGTGTGTTATATCATTCTCGCCTAATTTCGTCATATAAATGTGCCCGTTATAGCGCACAACTAATAAAACTGTGGTACTGAGCCAATTCGAAAACCGCGAAGTGGTTTCGAGTCATATTCGCGGACTTTTTTACGAACGCTTCACGATGCATCTGGTCATGTTCGTCGCTAATATCGGTCAGGTCCGGCGGCGAAACGACTATGATGCACAAGGAGGGTTTCCATCGTCTACAGCCTGACCCACTGACCCTAGTTTTCAAAAAATAAACTAATGAAGAGAATAATGAGTAGATATAGAGTAAAAATGCAGGTCCACAAACTGATTAAAACTCCTAAATCGCGAAAAACACACCAAGTCGCAAGTTCACAGACTGATTTTCGCAGACACCAACTTTTTATGAACTTTAGAAACTCGAAATGTCTCCTATAATACGCAGATGTTCTAAAAATAAGCAATATTGTCTCGGGCTGTTTTCTTTAAAAAAATTAAGTACTCGAGATATATTTCGGTAGTCCGCGTCCTAGGTCGGGTGGGAAATTCCTCTAGTTATTGACCTTGGTAAAGTACTTATTAACAGCATTTAATAACGTTGGAGTTAGAAAATGAACTATTTGTTTTACTGAAATTTCATTGCGACGTGATTGGCACATGAGATAAGTGAGGCCCATCAATTGCAATTTGAAATTTTGTCTTTCTATAAACTTTGCCAAATAAAATTAAGGGTACGAGAGAAGTGATCTCTCGTACGTTTGGTTGAAGTCGAATGCTAGGCACGACTTCATGAACCTTTCTGACAGATCTCCATGCAAACTGAAGCGACTTAAAATCAACAACCCTGAACTTGGGTGATTTCCATGGAGATGGCTTTTTTTCGGCATCCCATAATGCGAGCCCTAAGCACTCTCAAGCTGCCTGTGACAGATTATTTCACAGGGGTCTTTGTCTAAAATAAATAAATTTATTAAATAAATTTTGTATAAAAAATGTTAACACACTTTAATGACTGCAGATATGTGACCGAGCATTGTATACAGTTTCTCTAAATTCATAAATAAACAAATCAAGCAAACGTTTCTATTGCAAAAACGATTTGAGACCGTTTAACAGATTTAGGTGTACGTGCACAAACAAATCGCCCGATGTGGACGTTACCATTATCGCAAGCATCAGATAAAATGTGACTTAAACGTTCGTCACCTGTATATCTTATATGTCCTATATAATCAAAAACAACTATTTAAAAAAATTTTATGGAGGCAAGGCCGGAGGGTTTTCAGGAAACACATAGCTTCATATGCTGAGTAGTATTTTGGTCACATTCCTTAAGATTCTAAATGCGCGATTATACACATACATTGCACTATACTTATTTCGAATATTCCGCCACTCACTGTTTAAACTTCAGTTGTCATAAATAATTGGGCGCAATATGCGCCGGGTCTGACGCCGATTCCTGTATCTCCTCCCTCCTCACGCGTATTCGGTGCGCCGACGGTGAAAATAGTCAAAATCGGTTACAAAAGTAACTGCATATGTCGTCGTGCACATAATGATGGTATGCAATTAAGTTGTAAATGTAAACATTGGGCGGAAATTTACGATAAGGCGAGAAACGCGGTGAAACGCGACGAAAAACGCGAATGCAACGCGTTCGCCAAGGCGCGGAGGGGAGAGTGGAGCGACGAGTTGAAGCCACCTTATGGCGGCCGCGTCACGTGATCCCAAGATGGCAGCGCCCATGCGACGGAGGCCGAAAAGGTCTATAGTCTGGAAAAATATGGGACAGCAGCATAATGCAACGCTTTCTGAAATGTTTTGTTGACAGTGAAAAACATTTTTATTGAGTTTTATCACAATCACGAGTAGGTAAACACACAACCTTGTGACAATATACAAATTCTTCCCATGCTCTTAACACTAGGGATGCCGCGAACTTTTTTCGAACCGAAGTTTCGATGATCGAATCGAGCGGTTCGAAAGGTTCGAAATATTTCGAATTTTCGAACTTTCTATATCGTAAAATTCGACGGAAATCGAATTTTCGAACTTGTAAAACTAGGAAGTTCGACGCTTTTCGAACCGTCGAACTTATTATACTAGAAAATTCGATCCTTTTCGAACTTTCGAATTTATTATGCTGCAAAATTCGATGCTCGTCGAACTTTCGAACTTGATAGACCAAAAACTTCGATGATTTTCGAACTTTCGAATTTCTTGCACTAAAAAGTTCGAAGCTTTTCGAACTTTCGAACTTCCTACGCCAAGGAATTCGATAATTTTCGAATTTTCGAACTTGTTTATCAAGAGAATTCGAAAAGTTTCGAACTTTCGAATCGTGAAAAATCCAAAGTTCGACTAACTTCGAACTTTTAGGGTAAAAGTTCGACGTTCGTCGAACTTCGAACTTCGAAAGACCGGCGGACGGTTTCATTTGAATTCAAGTAGTAAGTAGTGAGGTACAATCGTAATTTTTTTTTCTCGAATTTTTACATGCGGTGCTGCGTTACTTACGAAAGACAATGCCGCTTATAACAATGTTCTGGCAAGCTCAGTTTTAAAGAAATAAATTCCCGAAGGGGCGAGGAAGGACGACGGGTTTTTGACGATTGTCGTTTGTGCCATTTTTGAAGCGCGCTAAAGCCGAAGCTATTTACGGTAGAGATGTTAAACTTTTTAAGAAGGATCTATGTATAGCCTAGGTAAGTGTCGTCTTAAGATGTGAATATTGTTGTTAAATATGAGTTTCGAAGAAATGTTCAAACATATATCTACAGGCAATTATGTCCTAAACGTGGTGTTTTGTTTCCTCTAAGTTGTTTGAGGTATCGCATTTAAATTAACACCACAGACAGTACATATAATTGCCATCTGCAGAATACAAAATAATGTGAACTGAGGAATAAATTAACTCATGGGCGAAGATTTGTAATATTACGCAAGTTCCACGTCATTAAAAAAAAATTTTTTTTTGCTTTACGTTTTTGGGAAGTGTTTTTTCTAGCCTGTAGACATTTTGGTAGGAGAAACTTGTTTCGAAGTTCTAAGCTTCTGAATATGCAAGAATACAACACTTACGGCGGGATCTTTATAGTTTCTTTTTTTTCTCCAGCTTTTTATCCCCGCATTCATTGTTATGTTTATCTTTCTTTTACCAATGGCACAGTTGTTTAGGTCGAAAAGAGATAGCTTTGAACTTCCGAACCTCTAAGCATGTGGCAAGTAGTGCCTTCTGACAACGAGTTTCCGAAAATGACGATTCTACGCGACCTTTTATGCAGTGAAGAGCGACAGTAGCTATACATATACATAAATAATTTCAGATTAAAATAAGCTCGACCACGCCCTCTTTCCCCGTATTGTTTTCTCTAACAGTCCGAAATATCTGGAAGTGGGGAATGGGGGCTAGAGCACCTCCCCCTCTCCCCCCGCTTTTCCTCTTCCGACGCCACTTGTATTGTAGAACGCTCCTCGACCTCGAGTTGTGTCGGCTTCTGTGCTTTTTGCGGCGCGTTTCCTCCGTCCCGGAAAATAAACCTCCAGGACAATTACAAACTAAACTTACTATATGCCAGCGTCACTCGGGCGGCGTTCGATCGGATTACTACCAGCGTGCAAGGGGTGGGGAGGTAGTTTTCCAGGTCGCTTCAAGGTGTTTTCGAGCCTCAACCTCCTGCCCGCCCCTGGCCGCTTCGAACTGGATGAGTAACGTAAAACAGTACGTTCGTGTGATCACTGCTGCGCTATGCACGTTAAAGACCCCCCTCGGGCTGGCGGTCAAAATTACTGATCCATGGTGACACGTCACTCTGCACTGGCAAATATTCCAGCACATAAAAAAAAAGATTCAAAATCTTCGAAGTTCTTTTTTTTTCAATATTAGCTTTAAAGAAGAATCGAAACCTTCGAACTTTTCGAACTTTATGTAGAAAAAAATTCGAAATCTTCGAAGTTTTCGAATTTTATGTCTACAAAAATTCGAAGCGTTCGAATTTTTCGAATTTTATATCCAAAGAATTTCGATATCTTCGAATTTTTCGAACTTCAGATCCCAAGAAATTTGAATTTTTCGAATATGTCGAAATTTTAAGTTAGGAAAGTTCGAAATCTTCGAATTTATCGAACCTCAAGTAAAAAATATTCGAAATATTCGAACCCGAAACTTTAGAAACCATGAAAGCTTCGAACTTTTCGAATTCGAAACTCCACTGTGATCGAAAGTTGCGAATTTTTCGATTTCGAACCTCGGTCGGTACGAAAATATCGAAATTTTTCGAATGCGAACCTCAGTTCGCTTCGAAAATATCGAAACCTTTCGAAATCGAACCTAGGGTGGTTCGCGACATCCCTACTTAACACGGTGACATTGGCACAGACTCGAAGTACGGCCAACTGGACACTTGCAGATGATAAACACATCTCCAGAAGTAAGGACTGTCAAAGAAATTGTAGGGCCGAGAACCCCGACTATTTCAAGGATCTTGCACGGCAGATCAGCTGTTCATGATATTCCAAATCTCACGAAAGATGTCTCCCAGTTCGTCAGAAAGCAGTCATCACCTAAGCTTATCTATCTTTAGCCAAGCTATACTGAATCTTGGGGTACAGACTAAACCAAAGACAGAAGAGACTACAGAAGTTGCCAATCAACTAACGATACTTTTAACTGGCTAAGAACCGGGCACATATAGAGAATGCAAAATAGATAAGGAAAGGTCACCTGTATCTTCGAGCGAGGGAGCGAAAATTAATTTAAATTAACTAAATCTTTCACGCGCAATTACAGGGTTGGTAGGTTCCGCTGCAATTAGTTTTTATTCCACACCTCAGCTGGCATGTCGTCTAGTAACTTGTTGCAGGATGAGCCTCAGCATTCTCCTTGCAGGTGTTCACAAAGTGCACGCTGCAGATCCTCGCTGACGTTGGCGGAATCAAAGCTGAACCGCCCCCCCCCCCCCCCTGAAAAAAACATATATAAGATCTCTCGTGTGATCAGCAGAAAATTGACACGAAATAATAAAAACTATTATTGTCTCTAACAAGTAAAAACGTAATCAGTTTTTTTTTATTTAAAAAAGGGGGGGGGGGGGCTGGTTGAGGCGGTTTGGATGTGCATTCCTTGTGTGTGTGTTGTTTGGGAGGGGGGATGCATGTGTATATTATAGGGTCGTACATGATGGCTATAAACAGCTCAAAAAACGGAACAGCGATTAAGAAACACACACGGCAGGAGAAAGCTGCACTCGCAACCCCCAAAAGCCCCTCCTCTAGCTAGAAGTCTGCTGACAAAGTCAGAACGGCACGGCGTCTCTTCTGAAGGGCCGACCTCCAGCACGTCTTCGTTGCCCTTCGCTGCAATTTGGCTGCAGCTGCACGCTCGAGGCTCGCGAGATAGAAGCCCTCTCGAAGGTTGGAAGCTAGTGCTGGAGGAACTGAAGCTCCTCCCTGCCCTTCGCATCCTGCCAGTGATTATAGTTAAAATATTCGTGTGCCGAAGGGATCCAACACCACGATCGAGGCCCCGTCAAACACCTCGAGGGAAGGGACAGCCGCGCACGAAAATCAAATATTCCGTCACGCAGGCACTGCCAACTGACTCTCCCGCGTTCGGTAGTCATGCTGTTATTGTTCTGACACCAATTTCATTTCGTTTTTCAGGCGTATTCAGCAAAACTGATCTTCCAACGAACGAGAAACTTACTTCTGTCGGAGCACTGCCGTGGTTCAGGCTTGGCGCCGTTCGAGTCTCGTACGGCTTTTCAGGGAAGCGGTAGAATTTTAAGGATTGACTATAACAATACCGGAGGTTGTTACTGCGATCAACAACGAAATATTTGTGCTAGCCGGGCTTTTATATCTTCTCTATCGCAATTAAACGTTATTGACTAGCGTATCCGACCGCCTACGGCGGAGAAGCGAGGCGAAAAACAACGAGCTGCTCGGATTCGAGCGTCCCGCCAGGGGCTGGAATGGCGCTGTAGTAAACGGCGAAACTTGTGGTCACCTTGAGCTTTTAGAAAGCATCTTTTTGCGTAAAAACAAACGGAAAAGACTCTTTTTGTGTGAACTTTATTGGAGTTTAGTACAAAATGAGGGGCGCATGATGCTTGTATAGTCTTTAGTTTGCAAGGTTTTGCAGCACAAATTATATTGTTTTTATACTACCATGCCTCAGCGGCGCTTTCATGTAGCGCGTCCCAACCTAGGTGCATTTTAACTTAAGTTGTGAGGCGTGGCGCGTCCCCTTGGGAGATGGGGACGGCACCGATGGCATTCTTGGTCCTCATCGTCCTCATTTTCGGTCGCCGTCAATGTGTCTCTCTTTCACGTCCTCTGAATTGGAGGCTGCTGTAGCAGCGGAGGTGGCCGCTCTCCGGTATGCGTTCTTATGTGCGTCCCCAGACAATACTTGGATATCACGAGGATGTCCTAAAATGAATAAATAAAAATTAGCCTAATGGCGTCCTATTTAGTGATGGGACGAATCTTTATCCGAATCGAGATTCGGAGCCCAATCTGAAGATTCGGAAGAGTAGCCGAATCTCAAGCGATTCGGAAAGATTCGAGCTTCGCCGAAAGGTTCGAGAGATTCGAGCCTTGCCATGGTTTCCAGATCGCGTTGATGAGTGTTTTAACTTTTCGTGATATTAAATTCACTAATTCTACAAACTGCACAAAATAATATGGTAATATAATATCATAGTAATAAATAATATGTTCCGTTTTGTTTATATTATTTCGGATGTTTGTCGAGAACGGTAGCCAGACATCGTGGGAAAATTGGTTTCGGTTCCGGATTACGACAAAAATCGGCATGCTTGGTGCACGTGGAAATACAAGCGCATGTTTTCATCGCCGCGAGAGATCGATGCCGTACGTGCTGTTCGGCACAGGCTCATTTCGTGCTCATAATTACGGTCATAGTGGCACACACCACACAAGTGAGTACGTTCGATTCGATTATCTTCAACACGTGTCCACTGAGGTATTGCCAACGTATTGCTATCGAAACACGGGAAACAGTCTGAACCTCCTTGCGCCGTACTATTACAGTCTTTCTGGTTAATGATATCCGATTGAGTTAGTGTTTGTTTTCGAAGAATAAAGTTGCGTTGGACACCCCTGTGTTGGGTTTCTTTTTCATCAAGTAAAGTTCACGTACACAAAACTTACTGCCGAGAACAGAGAAACGACACTGCGACGTTTCTCTTCGCCAACGGTGTCGCGGCTGGCCGCGGTGCGTTGTCGAAGTTGTAGACGAGCAACATTCCTCTCGCTCTCGCACATTACAGGTACGGACATACGCAGCTCTAGAGAAGGAGCCGAATCATTTCATTGCCTGAATATATTTATTGTGCGTTGCGCCACCTTATGATAATGCTGTTAAGAATGGAACCTTCGGCGACCTTCTTCCGAGTTTCAACGCTGCGGAAACGAGTCATGATCTGTCCGGGAACGTCGCCTGCTGGACGGGGCCTACGCGAAACGAGTCCCGACGAGTACGGAACCGTCGCCTACGTGTCTGCGCCTGCGGAGACAGGTCTCAACGCGCCCGTGACGTCAACGGGACGTGTGTGCGTGCGTGCGGCTTGGTGCGCTCCGGAAGGGGAGAGAGGCCTGGCCTAACTGCGGAGAACTTTGGCTACGACGCACTGCTGGCTACGACGCGGCGGACCTTGCTACGACGCACTTGACGGCGGGTTGCTGCTGCGCACTTGCTGCCCTGGCGGGGAGTGAGGGAGAAAACGGACCCCTATATAAGGCGGAGCGCGAGTCTGCTCAGGAGTTCTCTCGGATTTGACGACTGTATCGCAACCATGTAATTAAACCGTTCGTTACGTTACCAATTCTCCCACCTCCACTGGACCCCTGGGTTCTTCACTTCGGGGAATGGTCGTCGTCACGAGCCAGGAAGCTCCCGGACGTGCGGCATCAAACCCCGCCTCTAACAACTGGTTGGCAGCGGTTGGGATCGGACCATGCGACATCGTGCTACATCTGCGGGTGAGCGTTTGGACTTTGCTTTGAGATTCGCCAGGCTTCAGATTATGGGTAATTAATTTTGAACTGCTGGGAATCCTTAAGTTTTGACTCGTGCGCTTGGTTTGCGTACAACCTTGCGACAAGTCTTAGAACAAAGCCAAAGCTAAAGAGCAGCGATCATGGATCTAATGAGGTTACTGAGAACAGATTTATTCTGTTTATGTGAATAATTGGGTGTGGAGGTGGAGCAAAAGATGAAGAAATCTGAGATCAGTAAAGCGATTTCAGAGAGCGCAGAAGCAGAGGAAATTAAAATTGCGTGGGAACTGCTTCAGAACGCTAGGAAAGAGGAACGAGAGCAGGAGCAGGCTGCGGCGAGAAAGGAACGAGAGCAGGAGCAGGCTGCAGCGAGAGAGGAACGAGAACGAGAGCAGGCTGCAGCGAGAGAGGAGCAGGAGCAGACTGCAGCGAGAGAGGAACGAGAGCGGGAGCAGGCTGCAGCGAGAGAGGAACGAGCGCAGGCTGCAGCGAGAGAGGAACGAGAGCGGGAGCAGGCTGTAGCGAGAGGAACGAGAACGAGAACGAGAGCAGGCTGCAGCGAGAGAGGAACGAGAACAGGCTGCAGCGAGAGAGGAACGAGAGCAGGCTGCAGCGAGAGAGGAACGAGCGCAGGTTGCGACAGAGGAGCGAGCGCTGAAAAGGCTAGAGCTCGAAATTGAACAACAGCGATTAAACTCGCAGAACAGTAGAGTTGGGGCTCCGGTGCGAGCAAGTGAGACCGAGTCGTATCAAATGAAGAAGCTCATGCAGCCGTTTAAAGTTGGGGAAGACGTGGGACTGTTCTTAGTGAACTTTGAGAGGACATGTGAGAAGTTGAGCTTCGCCCCAGAAACGTGGCCGCAGCGGCTTTTGACTTTGTTGCCCTGTGAGGCTGCAGAGGTTGTCGCGCGCCTTAGTGCTGGAGACGCGGACGACTACGACAAGGTGAAGTCCAGCCTTTTGAAACGGTACCGCCTTTCTGCCGAGGCGTTCCGTCAAAGGTTTAGAAACGCATCCAAAAAGAGCAGCGAGGGCTACTCGGAATTCGCTTACGGGCTTAAAACCAATTTGATAGAATGGTTGAAGAGCGAGGAAGTGTACGAAAGCCGAGACAAGGTAGTCGAGTGTGTGTGCCTCAAACAGTTCTTTCGTAGCATTCCGCAGGCAGTCAAGCTCTGGGTGCAGGACAGGGTAGGAGTCGACTCTGTCGAAAGGGCCGCTGAGCTAGCCGAGGAGTACGCAACGCGTAGAAAGCTGAGCGGAGAGGAAAGCGAACCCGGCCGGAGCGATCAGCGCAAGACCTTCCGACAGGGAAACGGCTCGCGAGAAAACGGGCCCGAGAAGCCCGAAGCAGGACAAAAGGTCCCAGAAAAGAGCGCAGAACACTCGAACGGAGACGAGGCGCGGAAAAGCCAAACAGGGCAGTTCGAGGCAAGGAAGCCGTTCCTGTGCTACAACTGTCAGGAGCTGGGACACACAGCGGCCAGATGTAAGAAACCGCGGGTTGTGTTCTCGACCGTGACCGGTAGTGACGAGGACCTGGAGCTCCTTCGTCCCTATCTTCACGAGCTCCAGGTAAACGGAAAGCCGTGCAGGGTGCTTCGTGACAGTGCAGCGACAATGGACGTTGTTCATCCGTCGTATGTAACGACATCCGATTTTACTGGAAAGGTAGTTTGGATCAAGCAGCTGCTCGAAAAGCACAGTGTCTGTCTGCCTATGGCGACGGTAAGGATAACCGGCCTGTTCGGAGAGCTAGTGACAGAGGCGGCTGTCTCGCAAACAGTCCCGTTGGAGTATCCTTATTTGTTTTCTAACCGGTCAGGAATTCCTGCTGCGCGAGAAGGGTCAACAACTGGGAGAGGGACTAGTTCAGTCAGGTACGAGGTCCAAATCGCGTCAGCTCGCCCCTTTGTTGACGAGTGATCCAGAGCCAGAGGCAGCTGTCGGGGAGCAGGCACTACCAGAGTTCGAGGCAGAAAAACGGGATGAGAGGGACCAGATTGTAGAACAGCCTGACCTCGCAGCACTAGAAAGTGTACGCCGTCCCAACGAGCCGGCGAAAAAGGCGGAGGAAGACGGGATCAGTGAAATATCTCTCGTAGCTCCGGCGTCACGTAACTTTGGTCCTCTGCTACGAGCAGACGGAGTGTCTTTGACAGTCGAGCAGAAGAGCGACCCTAGTGTGTCAGGGTTTCACGGTACAGCTCAGGAGATTGCTAGGACCAATGTGACGGGGCATGAAAAAGGGGTCCCTATCATTTCGTCGAAACTCGTTTCGTGGAATTACGTTTCGTGGACAACTTTTCGTGGACACACGTTTCATGAACACACGTTTCGTCGACACTGAGACGTTTCGTCAAAAATCGTTTCGTGGACAGCACCACCCTGAAACGTTTCGTCGACATTTTTTTTTTTGGCGGCTTCGAAAGGAATGTCGAAAACTGAAGGTATACCATTCTAAAAAAGTCCGTGCGTCTACTTTCCCGCACAACCCTCGGAGAGCATCTCCGCGACTTGTGGAGGCAGCTCAGCGAATGACGATTCTGAAACATATGTTTAGACCAAAAAACGCAGTCTGAGTTGAGATATTAAGCAATTCAAGCGTGACGTTTTGCATTGCTTAATGTCACAACTCAGACTGTGTTTTTTAGTCTAAACATATGTTTCGGCATCGTCATTGGCTGAGCTGTCTCCGTAGGTTGCGGTGATTGGCTCTCCGAGTGTTGTGCGGGAAAGAGGACGCACGGGCTTTTTTTAGAGTGTAAAGCGGTTGTAACTAGGGATGCCGCGAACTTTTTTCGAAGCGAAGTTTCGATGATCGAATCAAGCGGTTCGAAAGGTTCGAAACTTTCGATATCGTAAAATTCGACGGAAGTCGAATTTTCGAACTTGTTAAACTAAGAAGTTCGACGCTTTTCGAACCGTCGAACTTATTACGCTAAAAAATCGATTCCTTTCGAACTTTTGAACTTATTACGCTGCAAAATTCGATGCTTGTCGAACTTTCGACCTTGATAGACCAAAAAGTTCGATGATTTTCGAACTTTCGACTTTCTGGCACTAAAAAGTTCGAAGCTTTTCGAAATTTCGAACTTCCTACGCCAAGGAATTCGAGAATTTTCGAACTTTCGAACTTATTTATCGAGAGAATTCGAAAAGATTCGAACTATCGAATCCTGAAAAATCAAAAGGTCGACGAACTTCGAACTTTTAGGGTAAAAGTTCGACGTTCGTCGAACTTCGAAAGACCAGCGGACGGTTTCATTTGAATTCAAGTAGTGAGGTACATTCGCAATTTTTTTTCTCTCCAATTTTTACATGCGTTGCTGCGTTCCTTACGAAAGACAATGCCGTTTATTACAATGTTCTGGCACGCTCAGTTTTAAAGAAATAAATTCCCGAAGGGGCGACGGAGGACGACGGGTTTTTGACGATTGTCGCTTGTGCCATATTTGAAGCGGGCTAAAGCCGAAGCTATTTACTGTTGAGATGTTAAACTTTTGAAGAATGATCTATGTATAGCTTAGGTAAGTGTCGTTTTAAGATGTGATTATTGTTACTCATGATGAGTTTTGAAGAAATGTCCAAACATTTATCTACGGGCAATTATGCTCTAAACTTGGTATTTTGTTTTCCGTCTAAGTTGCTTGAGGTATCGCATTTAAATTAACACCACAGACAGTACATATAATTGCCATCTGCAGAATACAAAATAATGTATTTATTGTTTTTTCACGTTGAGGAATAAATTAAGTCAGGGGGAAGATTTCTAATATTAATCAAATTCAACACGTCATTAAATTTTTTTTTTTGGCTTTACGTTTTTGGGAAGTGTTCCTTTTAGCCTGTACACATTTGAGTAGGAGAAACTTGTTTCGAAGGTCTTAGCTTCTGAATATGCAAGAATACAACACTTCCGGTGGGATCTTAATAGTTTCTTTCTTTTTTTTTCTCCAGCTTTTTATCCCCGCATTTATTGTTATGTTTATTTTTCTTTTACCAATGGCACAGTTATTGAGGACGAAAAAACATAGCTTTGAACTTCGGCACCTCTAAGCATTTGACAAGTAGTGCCTTCTGACGACGAGTTTACGACAATGACCACCTACGGCGTCTACGCGATACTTTTATGCAGTGAAGAGCGACAGTAGTTATACATACACATAAATAATTTCATATTAAAATAAGCTCAACCACGCCCTCTTTCCCCATATTGTTTTCTTTAACAGTCCGAAATATCTGGAAGGAGGCGAAGGGGGGCTAGAGCACCCCCTCCCCCCGTTTTTCCTCTTCCGACGCCACTTGTATGGTAGAACGCTCCTCGACCTCCAGTTGTGTCGGCTTCTGTAATTTTTGCGGGGCGTTTTGTCCGTCCCGGAAAATAAACCTCGAGGACAATTACAAACTTAAATTACTATATGCCAGCGTCACTCGGGAGGCGTTCGATCAAATTACTACCGGCGTGCAAGGGGTGGGGAGGTAGTTTGCCAGGTCGCTTCAAGGTTTTTCTGAGCCTCAACCTCCTGCCCGCCCCTGGCCGTTTCGAACTGGATGAGTATCGTAAAACAGTACGTTCGTGTGATCACTGCTGCGCTATGCACGTTAAAGACCCCCCTGGGCTGGTGGTCAAAATTACTGATCTATGGTCACACGCCACTCTGCACTGCAAATATTCCAGCACATCCGGGACACTCGTCGTCTCATTTAATTTCCTGACCAACTTCGCGGAGTCTAAATATCACACCCTAACTTTGCTAAACCTGATTTCGTGAAAACCAGTGAGTCGTGAAAACGTTATTTCAAACTGAAACTGTGGAGGAACAAAACCGGACTTCGAACGTTGAAAACTTGGACTTGAAAAAAATTCAAAATCTTCGAAGTTTTTTTTAAAATTAGTTTTAAAGCGGAATCGAAACTTTCGAACTTTTCGAACATTATGTTAAAATAAATTCGAAATCTTAGAATTTCTCGAATTTCATGTCTATAAAAATTCGAAGCGTCCGAATTTTTCGGATTTTATATCCAAAGAATTTCGAACCTTCGAATTTTTCGCACTTCAGATCCCAAGAAATTCATATTTTTCGAATATCTCGAATTTTGAAGCTAGGAAAATTCGAAATCTTCGAATTTATCGAACCTCAAGTAAAAGAATATTCGAAATATTCGAACCGGAAATTTTCGAAACCGTAAAAGCTTCGAAATTTTCGAATTCGAAACTCTGTTGTGATCGAAAGTTGCGAATTTTTCGAAGTCGAACCTCGGTCGGTACGAAAATATCGAAATTTTTCGAATGCGAACCTCCGTTCGCTTCGAAAAAATCGAAACCTTTCGAAATCGAACCTAGGGTGGTTCGCGACATCCCTAGTTGTAACAGATGACAAAGACGATGACTATACTTCGTTTCAGCTTCCGTCCGAGCGCAGCCAAAGGCTGAGGGACGGTTCGCAACTTCGAGAAGAGCATTGCTACGCACCACAAAGTAATCCGCAAAAGTATTTTTTTTAAATAACTTTTGTGCGTAAACATTGTACAATATTCCAGATGTGTACTTCTGACAATGATTTGCAACTAAAGGAATTAAATATCTGAAGTTTATGTTTTTATTAATATATGTAAATACATATGGTTTTGTCAAAACACGTACATCTGCTGGCAACACGGCTGCAACGCTCGGTTTTTCTGTGTGATTTCGTTCCCGTAATGGCCGAATTACGTGCTTCGCTGCTTTCCTCACCGAGTCGCTTCAACGTCCTTTCGCAAAGGCACGTTTGGGCGTCAGACGCGAGAGGTCGTGATGAATGTCTGCTTTCAAATTGTGAATGAGACTCCGGCCGCGTCGTACCGCGAATGCATTGTAAACAAGAAAAGCGTCCGGACCACTACAATTCACTGATACGCGGCGAAGTCAAGGCACCCCTTTACCTGCCGATCACATTGAACGCCGAGAAGCTGGTGGAAAGGACTGCGCCTCGAGCCCTGGTATATCCAGACAATACAAGGAAACATTAACGGCCGCGGGTCATCGGGCACCTTGCAATGTGTACTTACATCCCGAAACTATGCCGAAGTACCGAACAGGTGCAAAGCTCGGACACAGACGCCAGCGGCCAGCCTACGTACTGACATCCCCTGTGACCAAATTTGAGCACGTGAAAGGGCACTTTTTAAACCTGTAGCAGACGAGACCGTTCATACACCCGTAGCAGACGAAATACCCGGCGAGAGCGGGCGGCGCGGACGACCAGCGGCGGAGCGGAGTGATACAAAAGTGCAGGCGAGATCGCGTGTGTGATTGGCTCCGGCCACACATAGCTTTGGCTGCGCTCGGACGGAAGCTGAAACGAAGTATAGCGTAGTTGCTCTCCAAGAAGAGCAACCGTGCTACCCTCTCGCTCTCATCTGTGTCACATGGAATAAGCAGGAGCGCACAGGACTTCGCGCGCGGCCTATTCGGATATTTGCAAGTACCGCTGCCCGTTTATGGAACCGAAAGTTACTGGAAGAGGAAAAGTGGTGGAGAAAAGTATGCGTAGGCGCAAATCAAAACTTAGATCCAATGGTAAGTTGCGGAAAAAGGCGTGGACACTTTTTTTATATTGGGTATTTTTAAACAAAAATGCAGGTTGCAGTCTTTTATTGCTACATTACAACCCTAATATTTCAATTTAATTTAAACATGTACATTACCCTCAATTATTCAAAAGGAAAAGTGATGCCGTGCTTTACTGGCTACTGCGACTTATACGCGAAAAAACTGTTTAGTCGCACTCATTTCATCGTCATTTATCCTTAAGAGCCGTTTAAAAAGGACATTACATAAGAAGGGGGCTGTAAAGAATGTCAAATAAAAATAAATAACAAAATCACGAAAAACAATGACACTCGCACTCCCGCGAGCACGATGTCCGCGAGTAAACGTAGAAAACGCTACATTGCAGTGCAAAAAACAAACAAACATAAAAAACACGAAAATAGATTAATAACACATTACCGCAGGTTTAGTCTTATTACATAACGTAAACCATAGCTGATATAAAATATGCAACTTAATGCATTATATAGCTTCTCTCAAGCAGCCGCCACATGCAAGGCCTTGGAGGTGGGAGTACCACTAGACGAGATCTGTCGGCAGCAGCCGACTGGTCCTCACACGCGACATTCAATTCTTCTTTTATCGATGCCAGCAGACAGAAACCTGGGGCAAGTTCGTGACCCAGCTTTTTGCATAAAAGAGCGGCTTCAAAATCTAATGTTTTTTGGTCACATATTGGTTTATGTGCGTGCAAAATTTCAGTACAGACTTATAACATATGCAGAACTATTGTGTTATTTAATATCCAGAAGCTAAATATGCTGAAGTCTAAAAATCTTATGCGGTCTGGTAAGTACAGTACGTTAAATACCCGGTGTTTGGAGGAGAAAACAACCGTGTTTTATCACTGTAAAAGTAAACTACGCATAGCCGAATGCTCAGTCTCCTTCAAAGGTTATTGCTAGCGGCTAAGACCAGATGCCAATTAGCTTAAAACCCGAATTTATGCCATTTTCAACGGTAGAAAGGCTGTGTGCACAGCAAACAGGCCTCATTTTTTCTTAAAATTTTTTTTAAGAGCTTCAGTGTTTTGACGTGTGGACTATCCATGCTATGTTCAGGTGGCTCTTGAGGATTCTACCAAAAGACGCGACGCGCGGAAAGATACACTTGCTCTGGAAACGACCCTGCCACTTTTTCAGAACAGTCGGAGTGCCGGCGGCCAGCCCGCGAAAAAAAAAAAAAGAAACAAGCATGAAAACAAATTGCGATAGTTTAAGTCGGTGAGGCAAGATGGCTGCGCACAGGGGTTCGCCCACTTGGCCCAGTCGGCCATCTTTCATCCATCCATCCATTCAACATAAGGCCACGCGCCGCGCAGGCGCAGAGGTCGCGAGAAGGTGCAGCTGGAGGAGCCAGGATGGCCAGGAGCTGGCAGACCGAGCTGTCGACGAAACGTCGCAACATCTGTCGATGAAACGAGCGGGTGCTCGTTTCCATGAAAACGATCTGTCGATGAAACATCGCAGTGTCAACGAAACGATTTGTCCATGAAACGTCGTTCGACGAACTGATTGCCACCGTGAAAAAGGCGGATTGTTTTATCGGCGCTATAAGGACCGCATTTTCACGTCTAGAAATCACGTGAAAATCGATCACTACGACTTCAGGGCAAGAAAAAGGAAAGGCAAATTTAACGGCAATGCCGATGGGTTGAGCAGATTTTTCTGGCATCACGAAAAACAGTAGGGATGATCTCAGAGGTCTTCGTCATCCACGGGAATGAGGATCTAAGTGGGGGCACTTCGTTAAAACCCCAAAAGGACCTCACAAATTGCGAAGAGTTTTTGTCTTGTATTTTGTTCATTGTGACCTCGTTGGAAAAATGAGTTTTGGCGACAGGGGGTCTCGATACCCGAAATTGTACTATAGTTTTCAATTTGCATTGTTTTGGCAAATTATGGTCATCCGTAATCCGGTCTGGCGGGTCTCTGGCGAATTCCGAGCGTTTGACTGCGGTGTGGCGTGGTGTTGGGTGGGACGTTTCCGCTAATGCCTCCGTTGTAAGAGGTTTGGGAGTTTGTTGGGTGCTTGCAGCGTCTTCTCAAGGCCTACTCCACGCCCACCTCTTCAGGCCAGCGATTGTACCACCGGCCTTTCGAGGTTTCCCTGGCCCCGGAGGGGCTGTTAAGAATGGAACCTTCGGCGACCTTCTTCCGAGTTTCAACGCTGCGGAAACGAGTCATGATCTGTCCGGGAACGTCGCCTGCTGGACGGGGCCTACGCGAAACGAGTCCCGACGAGTACGGAACCGTCGCCTACGTGTCTGCGCCTGCGGAGACAGGTCTCAACGCGCCCGTGACGTCAACGGGACGTGTGTGCGTGCGTGCGGCTTGGTGCGCTCCGGAAGGGAAGAGAGGCCTGGCCTAACTGCGGAGAACTTTGGCTACGACGCACTGCTGGCTACGACGCGGCGGACCTTGCTACGACGCACTTGACGGCGGGTTGCTGCTGCGCACTTGCTGCCCTGGCGGGGAGTGAGGGAGAAAACGGACCCCTATATAAGGCGGAGCGCGAGTCTGCTCAGGAGTTCTCTTGGATTTGACGACTGTATCGCAACCATGTAATTAAACCGTTCGTTACGTTACCAATTCTCCCACCTCCACTGGACCCCTGGGTTCTTCACTTCGGGGAATGGTCGTCGTCACGAGCCAGGAAGCTCCCGGACGTGCGGCATAAACCCCGCCTCTAACA